>JAUMGZ010082007.1:0-18158 GCA_032359645.1 Pododesmus macrochisma
AAAATACCGTTATGTTGTATGAATAATAAGATCATTAAACACTATTTATTTCCTGTACTAAAGGTAGGATCGTAACACATGCACTGAAAAATGTTGCTGTCCATGCACCAAGGTTACTATGTATATATGCAAGCATTAAACTCTATATACTTTCTGCTTATAAGTTTTTTGAATTTTAATCCCCTTCCCTCAAGTATACTTCATACCAACTTCGGTTGAAAATGGAATAATCGATTTGGCAAAGTCGAAAATGTGAAAGTCAACATATGTGCTATACTGATAGTGTTGAACTTTGACCCCAAAACCCATAACCTATTTTAGACCCCAGAGTCTGACCTTGAAAAACGTTGGTTCTCCATGCTCTATATACATATGCCAGCATTATGCTCTAGTTTCTAGTTAATAAGAATTTTGAAATTTTGTCACATTTTTCCCATTTTAGCCCCTAGAGGCACCTTTTGGAGCCCAAGACCTATCATTTGAACAAAAACGTATTTTCTTGCCCTAGGGATGCTTTCATAAAATGTTTGATTAACTAATGTTTCTTAAAATGTTTCAAAAAAGGATTTTGGAAGAGAAGCCAAGAATGGAAAAATTAATGATGACAAACAGGGAACGGACAGGATTTGTGGTAGAAAAGTCTACCTTGGACGTTTTGTCCAACTGAACTAAAAAGAATAAGAATAACAATACAGCAATCCTCAAAGCTAATCAAAATAGTAAGTCACACTTATAATTGTTCAGATCTCAATATAAATATACATTCAGTAGAAGCACAATACCAAGTAATATATTTTCTCAAAATATATATAAGATTTATCATGTATCAGTTTACTTATGTTAGGTTATGCTATGAACACAGACTTGATCAAGCACATAAATCATTATGCACTGTTTTATTTCAATTACAGATGTTCAAATGTTTATATCGAATTTGAAACTTGAATTTTTGTTATTGCATGTAGGTTGTGTCATCTCTATCATCTTGACCATAATACTCTCAGTATAAAACAACTGGCAGTGTTAACTCTATGTATTTTTAGGGAATTCAACAGTGGCAGCCTCAATGTTAAACCAAAGTTGGCAGTATATTGAGGTTACACTGCAAGAATCAATATAACTTGTCAATAAATATATTTAATAGTCCCTAAGACAATGTTCATTCAAGAGAAAACTCAGTGCTTAACGTTTCCCAAAGTGTAAAACTGGCTATAAAGTATAATTCTAAAATGATATTGTTTTAAAGAAATCATTAGTAAGACACCAAAATCATAGTTAAAATATGAATTAATTACATTCATATTTACACATCATGGTTTTGTGATGATTTCCTTATTGATTACTTTAAGGTAATTAAAGCAGGTTTTAGTCATTTTTATTTGTGAAACTGATAAAGATATTGTGATATAACAAACTTAATAAGTTACAGTAATAAATAATAAAATATCACAGTTCTAATGCCACACATTTAAGCACATGATAAATAAACAAAAGTTATCATCATAACAAAATAACATTTCAAGTGAAGAAGGTACATATAAAAACAAAACATATCAATATAATATATGTAACATTTGACATTCAACACACATGGAGTGAGTTTTAATCTATACATATGGTACAGACATGTCATAATACCCCGAAATTAAGTGACAAAAAAAAACAAGCTATTCAACAGCACTTCATTATGAAAGCAAGTTAATTTACAAAAGATGTTTCCAAACCTACAAAGATAGCACAAGCAGTATTGGAATACTTTGTAGCGTCTACTAGTACTAGATATTCAACAAAATTTTGTATTTGTTTTACATTTTAAAATCATTTATGAGAATGATAGCGCTTTGAAATCTTACCATAAATAGAACTACATCATCCTTGCCATTTAAACAATCTTCAACTGTAGTAACTTTCACAAAACATCTTCAGTTATAGCTTCATGTTTAATCATTTTGACTGACTCTGGATACTTTCAAATAGATTTGAATACATTACAGCTGCACATAACTTTATTGTTTTGTTTACTTATGTAACAACATATCTTCTTTTCAAAATAAAATGTAGTATTCCATAATATTTAAGTAAGGAGTAGCCTGGACGGCTCTGCCTATACAACCAATGTAGTATTCCATAATATTTAAGTAAGGAGTAGCCTGGACGGTTCTGTCTATAGAACCAATATTAAGTAAGGAGTAGCCTGGACGGTTCTGTCTATAGAACCAATATTAAGTAAGGAGTAGCCTGGACGGTTCTGCCTATAGAATCAATGTTAGAATCAATGTTCGAAACAATAAAGTTTCAACTCAAGATACAATAACTGTGATTTTAAAGGACTAGAATGGAGATGTAAATGAGCATTGATAACAATAGACTGAAGTTTCAGACAGTAAATTTCCAACAAGAAATCCTAATTCCAATCGCCCATCTGTACAACAGTTTATGTGATTTTCAGGAATGGTAGACACGAATAAGTTCTGTTATGTCTTTTCTACAAATTGGACAGCCGTCCCGTCGATTGAGAAGCATCTTAGAACACTCACTACACGTAACCATGTGATGACACGGACACAGGAGACAGTCTCTGGCACGGTCCATACATATAGCACAGTCAGGGTCATGGTCAAGGTCATTTATACCTGTCAATACAAACAATAATCAAAGGCAATATATAACAATGTGCAGGCCATGTAGACACAAGAAGAGTGTAAACATATTTTTTCAACAAACAAGTTATCAAACATTTTGTTATTCTCAGGTATTTACATTAGTTACTAAGGGCACATATATTCATAACTATCTTTATTAGTGTTGTATAATCGGTTAAAAATCCTGATCGATCATTGGTTGGAATTGAAAGCACAAACCAACCCGGTAATTAATTAAAATAATCAGTTACTTTTACAGGTTTTAAAATGTATAAAATTACAAAATAAAAGATTATGTTTGTGTCTATTATTAACATATATATGTAATATTATTTATTATTTTTAATCCAAAATCCGTCAGCCATCCTGACTTGATATATCTGCTTTTTTCTGTGAGAGTAATCCCCCCCCAGAGTGTGTTCATGTACTATTTCACTAGATGCATTTGACCCAGAGTTCTATCGATGATCGATTATGTCTTTTAACCATCGGTGATCGGAATCAGGAGGCATTTTTCCCTCGTTAATCGATTATCACCAATCTTCAGTACAACACTAATCTATATTGTATCAAAATATGTAAGATCATCTTTACACCCTACACCATGCTTATGTAAAACATTAATAGTACAAATCAGGGATAGTTACAGGAATATGATATAAGTTAATCTCCACAACAACTTACCTTTTCTCTTCTTTTCATCCTGTGGCACATTGCCTCTATGTGAGAGAGCAGGAATCATACTCTCATACAGATGACCTACACCAGACGAGTCTTTGATTTGTTCCAATCGAGCTGCAGTACAAAACATCATAGTTGTGTTAGTCAACCATGACCATTCATAGAACATTTCCAGTTAATGTCACTTAAGTATGCCAGCTTGTAGTATTGGACATGAGAATAGTAAAATGTTTTCCCTTTTAAGTAACATAATAATGGTAGTACACTTGAACTTAATGCCAGTATAATAAGAGAACAGAAGAGAGTCATACATCAAACATTTCAAAAAGAAAAACAACATGTCCAAATATTAGCCAAATCTAATCTGACAGTAATTTCATGAAAGAAAATATTTTATTGTTACGTGATACACTTTTAATAGAATATACCCAAGTCAGGCAGATACATTTCTGTTAAGGAGGGACAACAAAAAGTGATTGAATATATTAATCTAGTCAGTGGTTTCATACATAAACAATGTTTGAAAAAAACTATATCTAAAGAATAAAGTAACAATGGCTTTGTGATGATAAATGTTACAATTGAATATAATTCTTTTTATATTAAGATAAACACCTTTCTTACGCTCATCTCTCTGCTCCTCGGACAATATTAGTGGTTCACCCCCTGATCTGAAGAATAATGTCTTCCCCATCCTTTCCAAAAATATTCTTACTAGAAAGACAAAATATTGGTTTAACAATCACTATAAAAAGTATTAAACATGTAACATTACATGTGAATTAGATATCTGATTTAAATTCTGACTAAAAATTGCAGGAGTTACACAGTCGCTTTGCCAGTGAGGTTTTTTCTATAACAATACAGTATTTACCTTTCTGTATAGAGTTCTGTGATGTATGACTTCCTGGTGTAATCTCTACTTCTGGAATGGCATAGGCAGGAAATAAGAACCTTAACCCCATTGCTCTCTGAAAATTAAATATGGCAAAATATATATAAGTCACATGCTAAACACCACTTTGTCTAAATCTCCTCTTGTTTTCATTTTGGTGGTTTTTAATAAGACAACTGTACTTATATAATAATTTTGTTAAAGGTTACAGATGTATATAAGAGAATATTTACAGTCTGTGGTGAATTGATAGTATAGCCTGTTTATTCTACTGAACTTTATCCTTTGATAAAACCACCAGAAAGACACTTGAATTCTTTAATAAAATTTAAAAAAAAAAATCATATCACATGTACAAGCTACATAAGTCAAGATGTTCATTATGCACCAGTTAGCAACATAATGCACACCAGGGGAGACAACTCTGACAACATACAATACAATACATACATCTTTATTTGTGGTCCTCTGTGCAACATCATCCACCTTTAATCTCAATGTGTTAGAGGCTATAATGGCATCAGCTTTACACAAATGAGATATTCCTGAAACACAAAAAGGAAATAAACACATCAATTAGCAATGCAACTTCAGTTTAATAATATATATGTACATATACTGTACATGTAAATATCTTCAATGTTCTATCTTTAAAAGTGTATACGTATATACATGACACATGTTTTCCTTCATATTAATGCTTCAAAGATGTAGTTTATTAATACTATGACGAACTGTCAACACATTAGGCTATGCATATCATGATATCTTTCACATTGTCAAGATGCTTTCACAGGGAATTACAGCATAAGGTTGTTCTGTTCAATGCATGAATGCAACTGATACAAGCAGTTCATTCTTTAACATATAATGAAAGCTGTAATATTCACAAGAATAATACTTTGTGTCATAATTAATATAAATCTGACTCGTTTTTAGAGCTGTAAATATACTAACTAAAATTTAATCCCTAAAAACTCAATGTCTTATACAGAACTTGTTGAATCTTTTTAATAATCATTTTCCACATTCTGTGTATCATAACAAGATTTTAGAGCAGATTTTATATATATATCATATACAATGTAATTCGTAATACATAAATGAATAATAAAACTTACGTTCAAACAGGTCTTTTTTCACTTCTAAATCTTCAAAGACAACTTCAAATATGAAATCAGCATCACATACAGTCTCTTCTAGTTTACTCATACATAGAACTTGACCCTAAAGTGACAAAAAATCATATTTTGGTTTGAACAGTGTTTTATTTACATTTAGATTACACATACATCAAATAAATAAATATGCTTGGCCACACACTATAATCTCATTTCTATCTTTTACTTTAAATTTACTAAACCATAGGAATCAGTCATTTTTAAAAATAACTAGATAAATCATGATTGCTAATTGTTTTGTCAATAGTATCTTGACTTGTTCATAATGTGCTTTGTACATGTTTAGTATTAGGTTTTAGGAGAAATGGAATCATTAGAACAAATGACACTGACAAAGAAAAAATAATAGCCACATCAAAAAATCACCAATAGCATTTACTTGAAAACTGAGATACATTGTATGGGCAACAAATATAGAATTTTTTTAAAACTTGTTAAATCAAACTAACCCATTTAATAAGTAAGAGGACCTTGTCTATGGCCCAAAGAATGTGTCCTAGCTATCGATATAGTAGTACATTGAGATTATTCTAGAGATGCACTGTACTTATTTAATATAAATTTAAATATTCAACGCTTTCTCTGAAATGTGAAATCTGCTGTCTTGTTGAAAGTGTACAGCCATTTTCCTAGTACTGAATCGCCAAAAATTTCCAGGTCCAAATAATCATTTTTCTTGAGACTTGATTCTTAAAATTACCATTGCAGATCTGTTACATTTTATCTTTTAAATAATTGAGTGCCAACAATGGGTGTCTTACTTGTCTGTTTAGCTATATTTGGGGATTTTTGAAACTGGAAAATGGTGATTTGAAACTAGGAAAATGACAACAATAATGTTCATTGTTTAGTTCTATGAGTATATTGCCTCCAATAATGTTCATTGTTTAGTTCTATGAGTATATTGCCTTCCATATATAGCCACATATTGCCAACTTATATTATGTTCAATATCTTACAATATAACTCTTATAACAATTGCCACATTTATTACAATTTTGTGAAGCAAAATTTCTTGCTTCAGCGTAAAATATAATATAAACACATGTTTTCGTGACAACTCAAATACTTATACAAGCAACCAAAAGCTTCTTATATCTTGTAACAGAAGCTGAAACTTTAAATGCATATACATGTATACAAAAGTCAATCATTTCTATTCACAACAAGCAATATATGTTTACTAGGTATATATATTGTAGGTACATCGTTAATAGCAATGATATGACCAAATTTCTGTAACTTACAATAAAATTCTTGGTAAGCAGGAGTCCATCATTTCTGAGTTGTTTTTTGTCATCCTCCATTCTCTGGAAGACACTATTAAGATTTTGGACATTGCTGTCATGTATTTTCACTCTGTGTCCATGATATGCCAACTCGCCTGAATAAAACAAATATAAATCAAACAAGATATAGGGCCCATTGAACGGTCACCTGAGTTATCATAGTCAAACATTTTTATGAGATAAAGTCTACATACATGAATAAAGATTATAAATTTGGTTGAAATAGGCCCAGCAGTTCTTGAGAAGAAGTCAAACATGCGAAAAATACCCTTCATCATCTGAAGTGCATATGAAAGTAATCAGAGCATCATTTTGTGAGAAGATTTTTTTTTTTTTAAAATTAACCTAATTTTACCCTTTTTCCCCCCTAATGGGGTCCCTATTGAGGCAAGCCCCTTTTTATTTGAAACTTAAAACAGCTATCCATGGGGATACTTTCTACTAAATTTTGTTGAAATTGAATTGGCCCAGCGGTTCTCGAGAAGAAGTTGAAAATGGGGTCATTTATACATAGATTTTTTCGTTTACAAACTTTGTAAACATTGATTTAAGGATCATGCATACCAAATATGGAAGGTATCAGAGTGTTGGTTCATGAAAAGAAGATTTTTAAAAATGTGTAAAATTTTACCCCTTTTTCCCCCTTATTGGTCTACTATGGGGACCAGCCTCTTTTTATTCGCAAACTTGAAGCAGCTTCCCATGGGGATGCTTCCTGCCAAATTTGGCTGTAATTGGCCCAGCCATTCTTGAGAAGAAGTTAAAAAAAATGTGTCAGTTTATGCACGACAGATGACCACGGACAAAGAACGATCACAATTGGTCACTTGAGCCTTCAGTTCAGGTGACCTAATAAAAATCTAAATGTATACGTATTTGGTCAATAGTTTTTTAAAAAGACACCCAGAAAGGGTCAACCAGAACTGATTTACATATGTAGAGATCATGACTAAACGTTGAAATTTGTTAGTAAAAATAACTGATTTTGTCCATAAACAATTACTCAAGATATTGAGCAGAAACTGGAACCAACGGGGCATTACTCTGTTAACAACAGTTGAATAGTAGTGGGTACTGAACTTGTCCACGCTTTTTTGGTATTTTAACCTTGTTATTAAGTTTGAAGTTGGTCGGTAAATAATGATTCTTTTCTGCATGTTAATGCTAACCCACGTGCACCAACATAATCAAATTGTCTACCTTGGTGCACTTAAAGCAAGTTTCTCGACTTTCTGCCTGCTTTAAGGTAAAAAAAAACCTCATAGGTTGAAATGACCCAGATTCATTACCTACCAAGTGCATAGCTTCTGTGGAAGCTCTCCGGCAGCTTTTAAAATCTGACTTGCCCCACGGAATGAAGCTACCAAGTGCACTGTTGTACACGTCTTTAAAGTTGGTCTTTTTACCCATATATGCAAAACTTTGTGTAACCAATTATATAAACTTCACAAATATTGTTTAATCAAGAAGATTAAGATTATTGGATTTGTTTGAATTATTGCGAGAAAAATGAAATTCTCTACATCAATTTGCTCTCAATTTATGTGCATTCATGTTATCTGTGTGACTTGATAATCCGAAGATCACGCACCTGCTATTTTCACTCCCATCAACCCACATCCGATCACAGCAATTTTAACCATCTTCAAAATTTAATTGGGACTATTACGCCACACGTCAATACTAGTAAAGTTATTGCGCAAGCCTTTCATCTTTGTTGGTTGTAATTTTCCACTTTCTAAATCCTTGTGTTTATACTTCCGCCCTCCATTGAAATAGCGACATCTGGTGGTAACCTGGCGGAAAAGGAGCTGTCACTGCAAATCGATGTTACTTACATCAATAAATGAAGTTGAAATGAGCATTTTCCCAGTTGGAATACTTTTATTTATTATTTATAAATCGAAAATTATTGTTATGGCATAAAACACGCACAATTTCACGATTTCCTTGTTAAATATCACTACTTAAAAACAAACACTCCCAAATACGGGCAGATAACTCTGATCAGCGAATGTTGATGTCAAACGAGTTAAAACACTTTACAACATGAATGGTGACGCTGAAGATAAAAGACCAAAAAAGACGTTAGCCAAACAGAGGTGGCTTATATTGGCTCGGGTAATTCATAACATTATTCAAATAAAGAGGCATTTATCAGGACTGATTTAGAGAAAGTCTTTGTATTAATTATAAACATGCACAGATATGGCATTAACTATAAGTGCACACTGTTATAGACAGACAATGTTTGTTTAAGTAGGCTTTACTGTCCCTTTCAACACATCTATGCAACATCAGTATTCTCCCCAGGCCCTTATGGCGCCACGGACCCGCTATGCTATAATTAATGCTATAGTGTTATTCTAATTTACTGCTACGCTATATTTCTGGACCACTGCGCTTTAATCTCTTCTATGTAATCATTGTACTTGCCTGTCATTTACCTGTGCTGCAACACAACTATGGCACATGTTAGCACGCATGGTTAAACACTGATAGTCCACAGTACAATCGAACACCTGTAGTTGTTAGGACATGATCATTAATTATCCGTGTTAATAATTAGGTAACAACTCAAAACCCATAGATTGATTGATTAACACCATACTGCTTGAAACAATGACCTTAGGTCAACACTTATCAAGGTCCGGTAAAACAATGTGCTACGACCGAGCGATAGTCTCAATAATGTCAGAAAACAACGTTCTTCCGCAAGCAATATTATGAAATCCAGTTGATCTAAACATCGGGAAATAATGTTTTAGATTGTTATTGATAGATTGTCAAAAGAAAACTTAACATAAAATAAAAAAAGTTGGGACAAAACTGTCACAAAAGTCGGGATGAAAATAAACACAGATCAATAGTCTTTCAAGATAACTAAATTATAATAGATTGTATATTCAATGCATTCTGTGCTTACAGTCATCAAAAAATAAATTGCAATTGCAAGCATTCATATTAAAGAGTTGTTATCCTGTACATGTTTGTGCTTTTAGATTAATGTCCATTGCCGTTAGTTCTTAAGTTTCAAGATCATTCAGAGTTGTAGTCATTTGGAATTGTCTTGCATGCATTGCCCACAATAATCAACAAACATTTTCTCACACCTGTGATAAAGTTTTCTTGTGTTTTAACCTGTGTGAGATTTCTCTATCCCACCCTAGGGTAAGATAAGCACATGCTGCTATTATAGACAGTGACATAATGTTGTCAAAACAATTAATATGACGTCATTTCAACAATTAATATGACATCACAACAGCAGATCAAAGAATGATATTCATTGGATTTTCTGGAAAATAATACAATCAATGCTTTGTTTTTGCTGTGATAATAATATTGAAGGTGTGAGAAAGAGAATCAATCACCCCTGGTTGTGAGATAGAGATATCTCACCCTTGGACTGCGATTGTTTTGTCCTTAACTCGGTAAACCTCGTTCAGGACGAAAAATGGGATATTTCTATCTTACACAAAAAGGTGTGATAGATTCTATTAGTCTTGACCGAGACAATCCAAGCATCATTGTGTGCGACAAAGTGTGTTGGTCGGCCTGGGTGTTTTGGTAGGTGGACAATGTATTTTTTCAAAAAAGAATTCTATTAGGTTATAATATTATCAAGACTAATATAAGAGAAGGAGTCCTGACTTTAATACTGCTTTATCTGAATTGGTTATAAAATCTGTAGGGTCTGTTAAATATTAATGTAGGTGAGGATTTCTTTGGAAGAATGGCTTACCACATAATACAAACGTAGGTAACAGAAACAATAGTAACACTAGTACTGGGACTACTTGAACTGAAAATGTCTGAAACGTAAATTTTGCCAGTAATCTTTATATTTAAGTGGTGAGCCCCACTGCTCAAAAAACATTTGCCCTTTTCTCTTTCTTTGCCCCCATCCTGATATTAACAAAGTAAAGAGATCATATCTTGTTTTGGACTCAAATAAAAAATGATCATCTCATGGACTTGGTTTTCTCTCAGCGTCAGAACAATGTGACTTTAAGTAGGTCTCGGTTATGATATTCCAAGGAGACGGCTGTGTAAGAACTAGGTTTCGACCAGTCCAGAAAGAGATGCTAAAGTCCAATAAAACAAACAAAACTTACAGTAATTTCCCTTTTTTTACCTTAATACAGCTGTATGTACCTTTGTTGTTACACTTTGCCAGCTGTATGGACAGGATATGCTATCTTCTAGGGTTATTTTCTTTATACAATAATTGTAGGCATTAAGAGGTGAAAGTGCAGCAAATACAGGCAATAGTGCTGCCTCAGTGAGACGTTTCAATAGCTATGGATTATTAAAGACAGAGCCTTTGTCTAAGTCGGACAAACAGTGTGGTGCCACATGGCACCGTTACACATGTCCTGATGTACCTGACTTTTCAATGGATATAAGGTAAGGGTATTTTATATGACATATGACACTTTTCTATGTAATGATTTACATATCATAAAAAAAAAATCTTATTACACATGCAATTGTACTCATTGTGTTAATTGATATACATGTGTATCAAAAGAGTTAAATATTGAAATTCATTCTTATACCAAATATGTTATACATGTACAAGTTTTAATAAATGCTCATGAACTAATAAAGATGTAAATATTGTATGTGTTTGAAATAGTTATGTACCAGAAATTATAAATCTTTCTATTAATCTAAAGAATGGTATTTAAAAACATAATTAAGTTTGGAGTGAAAACCGAAACTACACATACATGTAGTGGAATATATAATATATTAATAAAATGTATCATTTTTTTTTAATAGACATCTTCCAGGAACAATTACACCAGAGGCAGTGTTTGGATTTAACAATACTGGAAATGTGTGTAAGTGTCTACCACAATGGAGAAAATCTTAATCTTCATTGTAAGATACTAGCTAGCCATTGTTTATAACATATGTAGTGTATGTACATGGAAAGTGTATAAAGTGATATGTGTAATATAAAAATGTTCAGCTCTATGTATCAATATTCAACCAGAACTCCATATCACCCTTTTCAATAAAATTAATACATTTGCTGTTCAAATTGAACAGTATACACAGTGTACATTCAAGAAATGCATATTTAACAGTTCAGAAATGCATATTTGAATATTACGAATACTACTGTATATACCCCAATTATTTAAAACAAAATAACTCAAATTCAATTCATGTTTTGAAGCTTGTAGATCCATAAATTAAGTTAATTCTAGATCTATTTCTGATTATATTTATATCTAGGTGTGTGGCCTTCTGAAGAAGTTTTGAGCTACTACTTTAGAAACACAAGTTTTAGGTAAGTTTTATAGTGTATCATTCTGTGCTAGATCCATTCTCCATTTATGTATTATATAGATATCTATTCTCCCCTCATGTTTTATTAAAACCCCTACTCCCCCATTGTATATGATGCACATATAGGTAGATATCCATTCTCCCCTCATGTTTTATTAAAACCCCTACTCCCCCATTGTATATGATATACATTATTATGTACATATATGTAGATATCCAGTGTCCCCTCATGTATGCTAAAGATCCCTATTCACCCTTGTGTTTTCTATATTAATTAACCCATTCTACCCTCATTTGTAATAAATATCCATTTTCACCCTTTATGTACAACATTAGTACCCAATCTATCTGCATGTGTGACAAAAACCCCTATTCACTGATCACCCCTTGTGTATGATAATGATATACATTTACTGGTATATTCTCCCCTAATGTATAATGAAGATATCCAGTCATATATTATGTATGATAAAGGTATTCAGTCACCCAATGTGCATACTTAAGATAAAACGTTTTTTTGATTCTGTCATTGAGGACAGTGTTGTCCAAAGTATCAAGTATTTTAGTACAAAGCACTTTTTATTGAAAATACTTATTGATTCATTTCAGTGACATGACAGTTTTGGAACTTGGAGGTGGAATGACCTGCTTGGCAGGAATAATGGTAAGGTTTTTTTCCCCAAAACAAAGTATCATATGAAATTATTCATTAATAAAATTGTTCTTGTAAGTTTGGTTTTATGGAATCATTTTGTAACATATTTTATTTTCTAGCTATGGACTTGGACTTTTTTTTGGTTAAAATTCCAAATTATTTGAATTAAAATGTGGCACTGTACATTACTAAACTTTATTGTGATATTTAAACTACTACAAACTTCAAACTTACTTGTTATTGAATTCAGCACTTGTGATTACATACTTGCAAACTTTTCCCTAATATATACTTAATGCATGCTCTCAGTCTGACACAGTTATCTACCCTTCATTGTATATATTGTACAAAACCTACAGACAGCCATGTTATCTGATGCTGGTCATGTGATGGTTACTGATGGCAACGAAGAGGCTGTTGAAAGTAAGTTAAAATAATAAATATAGTGGTTGCTTGTTCTATATTTCAATATAATGAGGTTAAGGAATTTCTCATAAGATTTATCAAACTTAGAAAAAAAATTCACTAAGTTCAATAGATCTTTCTAGAATACTACACATAGAATAAGATTTAACTATTATATATGCTTTAGAAAAAAATATGAAATGTAGCATAAGATTATCTCCAGACAGGACAAAGACAAATATTTATTCAGAGTCGGTATATAATAAACAATCAAAACATAAGCTCTAATGAGCTTTTGACTGACATTGATATTGTTCACTAATGAAGATATCATGCCAGTCATTCGTAGGAATCTGCACAAGAACTCATTTCAACATTCAATATATGTAAACACTATGTACTATGGTATAAACAACATGTCTAAAATATTGAAATAAGTAACAAATATGAAACTAGATTTCAGCCATCATTTTGTATATTTCAGTTAGCATGTTGATTCAAATGGATATTAAGAAGTCCTTTTTGACAGTAATCAGTTTTTTTATGTATCTACAATGGATTTGTTACTTTCAGATTTGAATGTTATAATTGAGTCAAACAAGGAAAAATTTAGAAATACTAAAGTAACAACAAGGTAGGTGACCCAGGACATTTTTTGTCCCTTGTTTTATTTTGGGAAAAACAGAGAACATTAAATTGGACTTGTCCTTCCAACTGCAATCATATGTGCATGGTATATTTCTGGAGCACATCTTGGCAAATCACCTTTAAATTTAATTAAAAAAATAAGAAATATAAGTCTTCATGTTAAATTGGTGTAAAATAATTCAAATGTACACACTTTATTCTTGGACCACATCTTAGCAGATTACATTTAAATTTAATAAAAAAAAAGTATATTAAAGTCTTCATGTTATATTGGAGTAAATTAAGTTTTTGTCATTTAATTTGCCAGAGTTATGGCCCTTGTACATAAAATGTATATATTCTAAACATTTTATCTTCAGAAGGGGACATAATCATTAGAATATCTTCTAGTTGTTTAATAGATAAAAGCATTCCTGCTAATGTATTAAATATTTTATTAAAAGATGTGTACATGGTTTATGGGTTATTATATGCTACTGTGTTGTAATGTATTCACATGTTTTCCCTTTTTGGTTAAACATAAAGACATTGCAGTTAATTGTAACCTTCTGTATTAAAAAGTAATTATTTGTATCCTGTGTCTGGTTAAACATGAAGACATTGCAGTTAATTGTAACCTTCTGTATTAAAAAGTAATTATTTGTATCCAGTGTCTGGTGGAACATAAGGACATTATAGTTAACTTCTTTGTAATATTTTCCTTTATATGAAGGGTTTTAAGATGGGGTTGTGGTAAAATAGACGAAGAACTTAAAGAGAAATTTGACTACATTCTTTGTGCAGATTGGTATGTATGGTTATAAGGTTGAGTTTTGTTAAAATATGTTGTTACTGATACAATGCACAATTGATTGGTGGAAGATTTGATTGACTGAGATGACACCTGGTGCACTATTTACAGATCCTTTATTACATACCAAAAAGGTCTTGTGCTATATTATTTTGTTTTACATGTATGGCTGCAATCTGTTCAGCAAGAATTACATACAAGTGTAGTTCTGACTATTACACAGTGAACAATATAGGTTTTAATTTACAGAGATTAATGCTACTTTAAAACAATTGTTATTTAAAGGAGTATTAATTTGTGTTGTTGCAGTATTATTTCCTTTAAATATTCAGAGCTTGATTTAAGTCATGACAATATTTATAACTGATATCCTATCATGTACATATATCCATAATGCATAGTGTACAATATTTATACATTTTTATTCACGTCTTAGAGAGCATGTTAATTGGTAGGGCATTGTATTGTCCATCTGAAAGTTTGTTGACTTGTAGGGCCCAGTTTTTGTGTATTTGAATACTTTTAAGTAGATTGGTTGAAAACGTATACTCACACACATTTATTCCAGACAGTGCAGCTCTTATTGTGGACAATTTTATGAAATTTGTGAGGATTTATCATGTCAACTCTAATACCAAGTCAATAGTTTCACCATTTACTTACTCATTGGTATCAAGATTGTATGATTAAAAACGCCTACAGTTTTCAACCAATCCTTTTTAAACTGGGATGAGTCGTTAGATATAAATTGACGATGTTAACCTTCTATTTTTGAGTACATGTAGGTGTTATGGACCTTTGGGAGTGTGTGTGTGTGTCCTTGTTTATAAGACATATAATTATTCACAAATTAAATTTGTAAAATTTCAGCATGTTCTTTGAAGAAGGAAGATCTGATTTAGTTGAAATGGTCTATTGCATGTTAAAACCAGAGGTAAGGTCTAGTTTGTTGGCTATAAAGTCTATATATGGATCCATTGTAATTCCTTGAATTTGATAACATGATGCAAGATATTCATATTCAAGAGAACTGTGACAAATATAATTCTAGTAGGTATATAAAATTTCCATAAAACCAACATAATTAATTACAGTATATATGTTATTCGGCGAGGGAAATATTCAACTCAGACAGGTTATATCGCCCCATGTAGCCTGTCTAAAACATATAAAATAAATTTGTCACACAGCAAATCCTTCTTTATATAAATGAACAGGTACATTAGGATTCAAATACAAAGAAGCAAACACTTCCAATGGAACCTGCATTATAACGTCATTTGTTTTAAAGTTTATGGACGTCAAAATCAGGAGCTGCATTATAACTTCATTGTTTTGCACATGAATTTTTATAACCCATCTGATGCTTGTCATACAGGAATATATGACGGACTAACTGACCTATCAAATGCCAACAAATTTATTTGCAGTGTGACAAATATAATTATAACCAATGGTTTAAAATGACCAATGTTTTGTCAGATTGCATATCAGTATCTTATTTCTAACATTTGACTTGTCAAAAAATCATTTAAAGCTTTATGTCTGTCTGATTACTAGGGTAAAACAGTTATGTTTGCTCCAAATAGAGGCAAGACTTTTGATGAGTTTGTTGCCTTGACGACAGAGAAGTTTAATACCAGTGTTGAAGACAAGTATGATCAAAAGATTTGGGATTTACATTGCAAGGTAAGATCTTTGAACAACAACAAAATATGTCCTTTGAGGTAGTTTTCAGATACAAGTTTTTAAAACTCTTATTTGTCTCGTTCCATCCACTTCTTCATTTCATGCATTGTTTTAAGAACCCATATGAAAAGTTCTTAAACAAAACTCATGATTCATTAAAAGAGTCCAAATGCCAATATAAACCAAAAGAGAAATTGTAAGATTAGGAGTGAGATTGAAGAGACCGTAACTCTCTAACATTGTTTCAACACTTCATTGGTACTAAGTTTTACAGAAATCAAGTCCTTCCTTAAATCTGACACTAAATAACAAAACCATCCTTTGTTCACCATTGAATGTAAACATCCATTTCATACCGGTACCATACAAATAAGTCAACATAAATCACCTCCATAGATTCACATAGAGCAGTTTATTAAGAACAATTCTTTTTCAAAGGTCAAAATAATCAAAAAGAATAAATGGTTTATATGCATTTGTACATGGCTATAGACATTCAAATGTGTTAATTTTTTTTCATATTTCTGTTTTCAGATGAAGGCCAAAGGAATTGAACATTATGATGAAAATATACATTTTTCTCGAATGTTGACATTAACAAAGAAAACAGGAAGCTGACAACAGCACAAACAAATTTAGCGTGTGCAATCAATTAGTATTAATTAACAAAGAAGCATAATATCATAAAAATGACAAAATAAAAGTTGCTCAAGATGCACAGTTATCAAGAGTAATAAGATAAAGAGGCAATGCTTGTAATTTATTAAATGTTTACTCAGGGCATTCCATAAATCTCATTCCTATATCTAACTTTTATAAGCTGACATTGTTAGCTCACCTTGACAGATTTGAGGGGAGCTTATGCTACACCATTGGCGTTGGTCGGCGTCCGGCTAAGACAAATGGTTGAGGTCGGTTCTGAGGTAATTTTAAGTCCTACATCGACCAAATTTACATGGCTGTTGTATCTAAGGATGCGTTTCGGAGGCTGATCTGACCTTTATTTTCCTACTACATCAACCAAACCATGTTTTGTACTTAGTGTTGGTGTATTTAAGGATGCTTAGCACATGCTATGTTTTGGTTGCTGGATCTGACCTACATACTGCTCGAATGTACATGTTTAGGACTAAGATTTTGTTCAAATACTAATGCTCGACCAGACTTACATTTTCTCGAGGTTGAGGAGTCCAGGTGAACTAAATAATCTTACTCAATGTTTATATTTTCAACATAATCTTGTTGACAATGATATCAGAGTGAGCCAGTTGTCTTCAAATGAACTATTAACAATAGATAAATGATAAAACTAGATTTAACCTGTAACATGTATCTTTACATCATGTTTTGGTGTGAGTAGATCAGTACTAGTAACTGTACTACAACAGATACATCATATATTTTTTCTACTGTGTGACTGAATGTGTGCTAATTGAATGTGCATCAAATTAATGTTTCATAGATTTCAAAGTTAAGGGTTTTTTCAGTCACTTTTTTACCATTTCGGACAACACAGTCCTTCTCAACAGATATTATCTCCAGATGAGATAAAGAGAACAAGAATGGTAACTAGTAAGTCTCTACTGCAAAAGTAATTGGGAGCATTGAAAATTTGAATTTTCCTTTTGTATGCAATACTTTTGGTAAGATTTTCCTTATTAAGTCCTTTTGCAGGATGAACAAGTCTTTGAGGCACAAAAAAGTGTGTGTGGTTACTCCTTGAGGAGTATCATGTACATACATTATCAGAAGTAGGTCGCTCTGAGCTATATGGTCAAATATTTTCCACTTCATTGATTTTTGCAAGACTTTTTTGTCCCAGTCCAATTTGAAGAAACACAAGTCCCACAGACATGTAACTCAAGGTGTGATAACTACTTGAAGAGTACTACAGTATAGTAATTCTCTGGTAGTAATTATCATTATTTATTAATATAATTTAACTTTTAACTTTTAAAAACAATAAATAATTTTATTTT
>JAUMGZ010082117.1:0-31006 GCA_032359645.1 Pododesmus macrochisma
GGTGACAGTTCATGTGTGTGAATTTTATACCAATAAAATATTTGAATTTGAATTTATGGCACTGTTATCATAATACACGTTTTGTGAAATTTGTTATTGAAAATTTCTTCATTCTGGTCCCCTTGGGGCTGAGCTGCATTATAATCCATTTCCCTTTATGTAGTAAGCTAAGGCTGCTTACATATAACTCGAATAATTTAAGCGCCTTCTACCTATTCCATACCGTACTAAGCTATCGTAGAGAGTTGAAGATAACGACTGGGTCATTCGGGTAAGCTTACATAGATATATATTAGCAAAAGAACTGCGCAGTTTTCGTCTGCGTAGGAATACAACCGAAAGTAATAGTTGAACTCTGGCGACGTACGAAGAGTTCCGGGTAGTTGTAAACAGGAATAGACTAGTGCTCTCTTTCCTTTTTAAGCACTGCTTTGTGATCCGCGGAGCATTCCACCTGATGGAAAAAAGTAACATGGCAGAGAACCAGTCTATGCAGTACTTGAAAACCAGCAGTACATTGTACAAGAAGACACAGGATCAATTGATTAATTTCAGTTGTGAAGAGTATCATTTCTTGTCATGTTATGTGAAGATGTGTAAATGTTCTGGAATTAACGTTTTAATTTTAGAATATTAATTATAGAATAAACATTGTTCACGTCCTTTCAAACAGCAACATGTTTTCAGTTAGTTCGGTCACGGTTCGTAATCATTGACATGATATGGGTTTAAGTTAAGTACTTTTAAATTACGTCATACAAAAGCCAAATTAACCGGCTGCATCGAAAATTTTAAAAAAGCAGAGTTAAAGGGTGACAGGCGCTTGGTTGATTATGCATTTGTGTTAATGAGACCTCATAAAGTAGTACGTCAACTCTATGTTCATAACTCATTAAATATAGTTGTTATTATGATCACAATTTCACTTGATGACCATTGATAAAACTGGCAATGAAACCTTATAAGTGCAGGAATGTCGAGAATGATCAATTATTGATTACCATACGCTGAAGGATAATACGGCATTATCAATTTAAAACGGGAATCCTAAATAAGACACGATAAATGATCTCTGTTAATTCTTTGTGATTTTTTAATAGAATTCGTGATGTCTCCTTTATTGTTAATAATTGTATTTGTGTTCTTTTTCTGTGAACGTCCCCCGTTTTCATTTAATTTGTCCATGTCCATGGACGTGTCTTTTTAAAAAACTTATCGTGTTTGATGCTTTGTATCACGAACGAGGCTCTCTCATCGAGAATTCGTTCTGATTTGGCACTTTTTGGAGCGTGATTATTCCTCTGTTTTTTTTAATACTTTATCTTGAAATTCAAATGTATTTACTGAGTTGACGGTATCGACTATAGCTCGTTAGATTTTGTGATTTTGGCTTTCATATCAGAATTTACATTGTCACTGATATGATGTGTTTAGCGTTGTTACACTGGAACTTATCATCGAAGTATTTGACGTATTTTATCATGAGCTGTTGCAATGTTTCGGTGTTTATGTGACCTTTAAACCGTGAAAACGCTTTAAACACATTCAAATACAAAATTCATATAGACTTGGATATTTTAAAAACTATGTTTTCAAAACAAACTTATCTGTAGATAACAATGTTTGTGGTTTTCATTTTAAGATATCTAAAATATTTGAAACAAATGAAAGAAGGAGTCAATGAAAAAAGTTAGTTATGCATATACGACTAATGAAATCTTAACCAATGACATTAAATATGAATGTACCACTAAAACAGTGAATATTAAAGAAAAGTATAATTATTAGAGATTTCAACCCAAATATACTTACAATGTCTGTCACTGTTTCAAATTGTCTGGGTATAACAGTTTCCAAATAGGTCTCCCTTTAAATATTAGTTGTGTGAACCTTACACGACCAACGTATTATTTCTACGTTGTGCTGTTAAGCGATGGTTTAATATAACAAACGATTAATTTTCTTTTAATTATTACATTTTAACATTCCGAGTGATCTGCATTGGGTCGCTGTCAGATTTTAATCGATAAGAATGCATAACAACAATATTTCAATTAAGCTGCTTTTCACATGTTAAGCTGCTCTCACAAATGGTCGTAAGAAACTCTATAAATTTTTTATGTAGATTTTACTTAATAAATCTTTATCGATTCAAAATACGTAGAACGAAAAAGAATTTCTTACGAATAGGTGATAATGTATTGGATCCATTAACTATGATTAAGACGTTCGTCATGGCATTACATGATGCACTATAAAGTTTCAATATTCCTCGAAATCATATAAGAGTTCTATTTTCGACTCGCTTTAATTATTTCCTTATTTTTCTTTTTAAGACATAGCATTGCATTTCCCTCGAGTTTTCTTTTGTTTGATGTTGTGATCCTCCTCTCAGTGCTTGACACCTTGTTGCGCTTGTTGTGGTGGGTATTGAATGCCTCGACCGATGAGCTAAACAGCTGTGCAATCTAAAGCTCACGTTTGGTTTGGTTCAGCTAAGTCAGGCAGTTTGAAGGATTGAGAATGACAAAAGATGGACGCACCCATTGGAGGGGACGTTCAGCTTGCTGTCATATTAACATGGGTGTTTAATTTTTTTTTTATTTTTTTTAAATATTCTGGCACAATAAAGATCGCAATGTTTAGATAAAATGAGTACACGGTAGCGCCGTCGCATAGACTCATCCTGCATTCTACACTATCCCTGTTTTCTTTACTTAACGGTTCCTGTTTCTTCCTGACCTGTCACCAGACTTGTCTCTTTTAGTCCTTTGTCGCGGCATTATTGACATGTGGTATAAATTACCCCAATAAAACAAAGAAACATCAATCATATGGTGTGTTGTAGAAACTGTGGTCTTGTTAGGACT
This sequence comes from Pododesmus macrochisma, assembly GCA_032359645.1. NCBI lineage: Eukaryota > Metazoa > Mollusca > Bivalvia > Pectinida > Anomiidae > Pododesmus > Pododesmus macrochisma. The sequence continues at coordinate 2,871 of JAUMGZ010082117.1, forward strand.
TTGTCATATTCACTAATCTCTGCAGTTTCTCCCCCTGTTCACTTAATTCCCATCAATGTAGTTCTAGGCGATCGACATTCACCATTAATCATATTAACGTTTCTGCTTTCATTATACGTTATACTTTAAATACAACGTCCTATAATAAAAGAAATGTATGACGTGTGTTTGGATTATTTGAAATCTTTGATTTTATTTAACTGTACTGACTGGCATTTCGAGATGTGTTCATTGCTCGTGCTCACACCATGGCAGCAATAATTTACAGATTTTGTCTGACATGGAATTTTTATATTTTCTTTTTGCTTGTTAAGTCTACCACTTAATACCTACTCTCAGACTGTAAAACAAGACACGTATATGTACTTGTTACTTTGTGACTTTATATGTATGCATGTCGCAGTCACCTCTTGCTATTTTTTGTATTGTACTTTCTGGTGAAATTGTATCAAAGGGAATACTCATAAATATCAAGCATAGTAAATAACCGTATTTATTGGTGAATAATGCTTACCATTTATATGTATCCTTCACATTAATGACTAATTTTGTGTGCCTTCGTGAGCTGTTGTGCTTTATAACATTTCTTTGATAGTTAAACGTATGCCGGTGCTTTTTTCAATAGTGTGTGTGTGTGTGTGTGTGTGTGTGTGTGTGTTGCGTTGCATTAAAATGTTTGTCGATAACGTTTCTTTCTGTAGTCAGTCTATTTGATGTACACGTCATTTTTCAGCTATTCTTAATCTACTGTCTAATTAGTTATCCGATGGCGTGTCTTATTAAGTACAAAACTGTTATTAAATCATATTTATGATAATCAGAATCAAGTATGCTTCACATCCGAATTAAGAAAACTGAGAGATTTCAGAGTAATTGCCAACACAGGCCTCAACTTTGGGTACTCCAGAAAACCTGATTGCAGAGTGAATCATAACCTAGACAGTTATATTAGGTAATGAATCTAATCACTTGGACGACAGTTTGGTTTACTGATTTCTCCCATATCTCTATATGTAAGATCGAGTTATCCGCAGAACACCCATGAAGGATATCTCTGTCTTGCATCACGTGATTTTGCTGTCTTACATCACGTGATGAAATAGACTAATAGAATCTCGTACCTCTTTCTGTTCAAGATAGAATTATCTCAGACGAGGGGCGGTATGTATGTTAAATATATCAAGACGAGGCGATAGCCGAGTCGTGAGATAACATACATACCACCCCGAGATTTTCACGACATGTCATGTTAAGGTATCTGGTCCCTTTATCGATTTTTATCGTACATCGAACAAGTTCCTAAAGCGATAATTGGTTCTGAGTAAGTCACATGGTGACCCTCTGTGAGACTGAAGAGGGTCAGTACGTTTCTTATAGGGCAATATGACGCCGACATCAATTCCAGTCGTCGCTAAACACTTTTAAATTCGTATTGTGGATACATTTTGGAGTTATGTCCCGTTATATGTGTGTTGGTAAGCTATGAGTTGGCGAAAATACATCTTTATTTCCTTTGAGTTATCTCCCATAGTCTTATGAATATTCATTAGGTATAGTTTCACTTTGCTCATTCAATGTTTACGTCTGCTAGTGATATAGATCGATCGGCTGTATTTCGTCATGATGGAATGAATTGGGTCGTCCTCCCGGGAAGACATAGACTTTAAAAAGAAAAATATGCATGCCGAGAGGACGCAAACAAGTAATATTCAGGCGTCCAAGCTCCTCAAGGAAAATTTATCAGCCACTAATCAGCTCTTAATTAAGTGTTGATTATTAAAAAATGGTAAATGTTCAAAGACAAGTGTGGTCCATGGTACGATATATTCGTTATATGGTTTGTAACTGACCCCCTAAATAACCATGGGAGGTCAGTATAATTCATAGGGGTGAGGCCGATGGCCGTAGGGGTCAGTAACAAACCATATAACTAATAGTGTCCGAAGTCGTCAAACCCTATCCAATATGACAGCCATGACTTTTGATTGGCTGAGAATGTTTGCCCCTCTTGGTTTCAAAATATGAAATACAAAAAAACCAAGTCGGGATTAGAAACATAAGACTCCATAAACATCGGAAAATACAAGACAAATGAGGAAAACACAAACAAAAACAAAAACGAACAAAAAAAAATTAACAAAAAAATAAAAAAAACAAAAAAAAAAACATCTTTATCTTTTATGAAAATACAAAGTCAAGATTAGGTCTCGCGAAAGAGCGAATGTTTCCTGCTACATATTTGTCACACGTCGTGATGGTTTTGAGTCAATTTGGTTTATTGAACCCCGTCTATAGTGAACAAGGAACAAACAAAAATCTTTTACTGATATCAGTACGATCAAAGGACTAAAAAAATTTGGTGACTGTTTAGAAAAAGAAATATAAACAGTAACAATTCAGCAAAGCAAAAGGGAAAGTACGGCAAGACATTGAGTCGATGACCACAAACTGCTGCATTGACGACCGTCGGTCAGATTATCAAGTACATTAATGAAGAGTTAGGGTTAGGGCTAGGGTTAGGGTTATAGTTAGGGATTGGTTATTTGGTTGTCTTTCCATGTTCAGTGTTTGACGTTGCTATTAAACACAATCCTAAGTTACCATTCCTCATCTCAATGGCTAGACACCGTCCAATTTTGATTGTTCGATCTTCTTGCTGTAAACTCTTTTTTCATTGTTGCCTTTTAAGATTTAAGTGGGGCTATGCAAATGACATGACTTCTGATAAATTTTAACTGAACAGTTGAATCCATTTTCATGTTTTGTACTATGCGGCTGACATTACCCCTCACAATGTGCGATTTAGATGTCATATGTATAAACGACACAAAGATAAAAAAGAATAGAATACACAGTCTCAGAAAAGAAATAAAATTAAACAAGGTATGGGTCGCTGTGATTTAATAGAAGTTGGTGATTTTTTCATTTTTGTTAATAAATGTAATTTTGGTTCATTTTTCTGCGTGCGTCCAACGTGTTCTTATTGTTTGCCCATGTCCATCGACTAACGGCGTATGGTTTTTACTATTTAATGGGCTAGTTGGTGATGCCGAGGCCATGATCTGGCATTCAATACCCAACCGAGGTATGCATTATACCTTCCGAGGTTGGTTATTCATTGTTTGTTTGTTTAATCAGGGCTTAACGTCACTTCAAGATTATTTCACCGATATTGTGACAAAAGACAAAAATAGAAAACTAAATGACAGGACAGGAAGAGCAGCGGCGACATGAACGGGAAATGAAAATTATAGAGATAGTTCAGAAAGAATGATGAGCCCATACTACGGCGTTTCCGTCTATTTTTATATCGAACTTTTAATGGGGATCTTTATTGTGCCCGGGGGCTAAAATCCCTTTATACCGGCCCGCCAGCTTAGCGACCCCTCCGACGGACGTGCAGATGTTTGTATGACTTGGGTGATCCTAACAGAAACACAATTTCCAATCAGTATAGTTCTGAGCCACCGCGCTTTTGTACTACATTTAATGACGGTACATGCACACGTTGTACAATTGTGTTTACATAACAGCCCTAATGCATCTTAAAATACCTAAATCGCACTTGCCCTTAAAGACATAAGATTTACCAGATTTTGGTATCTAAAAAAATGCAGTCTTGCTGGGATTTAATTTATATACTGTTCAAACGTACCAGCGCGTCGTTTCCGATTATCTAATTATCTAATTATCTTAATTAAAACATTTAGTCGATTGTTTTGGTAGTCTTTTTACATTGGGATCATTAATGATGCATAGGCGCCATCCCACAACCACGCGCGATGACCTATTTATTATGTAGAAGAGCACGGAAATAGTCAGAGACAGGTATTTACACTGAGTTGAGTACACACTATGAACACGTTATCTATGATTAGGGTGGACAGTATTAAAGTTTAAAAAAGAGTACCAATGCCAGTGCAATAAATCACCACCTTGCTATCGTGTCTTGATACACCTATAAATTGAATGGTCTCTGCCCGATAGCGTAAACAAAAAGCAACAAAACTATCTAAATATCTGTCCCGATCTATATTAAACACGCCAATACGAAACCAGTCACACATACATCATGTCATTGATAGCATAGTTAGAAAATACTTAATGTATTTATTTATATATTTATATTAACCAATTGTTTCTGTCTTAAAATAATTATTGTTGACGGAAAATAAATAAATTATGTGACATCCGCAAGTGTGATGTTTTACAGGACAGGAAACCTTAAACACTTTGCCTTGAAGCAAACTTATACTGCAAAAATAACTTAATCAGAAAGTATTACGACACAAAAACGATGAGCTCAGGTACTTATTTCACAAATCTTAAATAATACAAAAATGCAATCTGAAACATGCCTCCAATATCATATGTATGAGAGGAAAGAGCCAACACTCTTTGTGAGCCACTTTTGTCATGAATTCAAAGTCTAGCCTCAAAGCAGCCGTCAATAAAGGACGATTTAGTGAAAATAAAGCTAGAATAGACAAGACCTCTGTAAATCAAAGCTACAAGGCCAAAGAATGAGGAGGGGTGAGGAGAGGGAGTGTTACGATACTCACAATATATACTATCCGTATGGTAGAGATGAGTATTTCAAAATAAAAAGAACTATTATATGAATGCTTTAAATAATTTATTACAATAATAGTCAGTTACATAGTAATACATCACAGTATATACTGTAAGTAAGTGTTATGTTGATGAGCTTAATACGTAGCGCTACCTGGTATATAATAGAAATGATCAAAATATTTTTTCTTAAAAGCTGAAAGTTCTTCGTTGGTGGTCGTTTTTGGGTCATATTTCTCGACAAATGATTCATCTGCAAAAAAAAGAAAAAATATATATTCACGTATTTTCAAAAGAGTTAACCAATCATTTCAATATAATTCTGTGAAGTAGTTTATGTGTTTGCATTGCATTTTAATGTTTGTTTGAGTGTGCCTCAATACAAAACGTGCATCCCTCATAATGTTTATGGTTTAATATGGGTCTAAAGTCGCTTCAAGAATACTTCATTTATATCGTGACACACGACTAAAAAAAATGTTAATCAATCGTGAGCACCTCTTTTCGCTCCTAGCTTTTATTTTAAGTTGGTGATGTTTCCTTTTTAGTTAATACTTTTTTCTGTGTACGTCCCCGTTTTCCGTTTGTTTGACCATGACTATGGACTTACGGCTTTTAAATAAGTTTTTCATATTTACAACTTGCATTATACTTACATTCATTTACCAATATATGCTGGTGGCACTGAAAATAGAAAAAAAAACTACATCGATACTAATGAACATAAAAACAATGAATAGAGGATCTGCAAATAAATGAGGTTCAATTACATAAATCTAAAATGCAATTGAAACAAATTTCAGATTCTTTTATCATATGACTCAAATTAAAAGGTTTTTTTTATCATAAAGTTGCTTTAAAATGTGTGAAAATTAGCACTGAAATTCCTTCCCGTAACAATGCATTATGATGTCATATCATAGTTACGTGACGCCATTAGCAAGTCAAAGTCAACCAGAACAGAAAAAATATGTGCCATGCAGCCAATCAAAACAGCTTTAGCTTATATGTAACATGTTGCATATCATATAATTATGTAAAGTCTTTATGCAATTGAATAACACTATACTCATATGATAAATTCAAGTTCAACTTGATTTAAGGATGTGCGCTACTCGCATTTCTGTACTTTCCTTGTTTTTTTGTAACTACTATAGTAGTTTCCAAAATAATACAGTAGAAATTGTTTGCCCATTGACCCCTATATTTTTAATAGTATTCTTAACGTATACACTATATATACCCACCTACCAACATATTTAAAAATCTGTTAAACTCTTTCTCTATTATTTCTGCCTCCGTAAAATCTACTATACATTACTAATGAAAAATCTAGAGGTGTTCTTTTCCCGCCAAAATTTAAAACGCTTATATCTCAAAAACAAGATCATTGACCTTTTTATATGTTTGCATAATAAAAAGCATTTACGTCAATTGACTTATACTAGGAAAATCAGTAACACTTTCATTCCATGTTTCTGTCATCCTTAACTAAAGATTATTTAGTACTGAAAAACAAACCCAAAAAACATGACAATTGCACATAGAAAGTAGCAACATATCACAATCAAGCCCGAGAGAAAGTATTACATTACAATCATACGAAAGGAGAGGATTGTGCAGCTTACAGTCAAACATGTCTATAAAGACTTCCCAAGAGACCAGCAAAAGTGGTCTTTATATGGGAGTGGTCTTCATATACATGTAAAAATAAGTGTAATTAGACTTTAATTCGTTCAAGGATCGTCTCGTTGTCGTTCGTAAACGTCTCGTTCTGTTGAGCTGACCTGACATTTTATGCTTTTATGGTTGGTATTGTACTACTAGTTTATGTGCCTTACACCTTGATTGTTAGGCCTTCGGAGTAAGATATCATTAGCTCGAACTTTATCAAAACAGAAACTTTGAGTAATATCATATACACTAGTAGGTGCGAACAATTTATGAATAGTATTTATCTAAAATATTAAAGGAATGCAAGTTTAAGATTACAATTACAAACTTGAGACATACGAAGGACTACAAGTAAATATAACATTTTTAGCGTCCATAAAATGACGGTTGTTTTGTAGATATATAACCTGAATGTGGGACGAGGTTATCTCACACAGATAATTGATCTTTCCTCTTATAGATACTATATTTATAAGTGGCATGTTTTAAGTTTGCAATATGGCATTTTTATTTTATCTACAATAGACTTTAAACCAACAATTTATGTGTAAACAAAAGCCGCTTCTGACTTTCAAGAATATTTAAGGTCTGCATTGGAATTTAACGTAAAATGTCATATATGAGAAACTGAACAAAATAAATAAAACAACTTACCACATCTCCAACCGCCGCAAGGTCTAGAGCCGTAATATCCTTTGATCGGACAACATATATATCCTGAAATATTGAAGATTGCTTATGTTTGAAAAAAAAGTTTGATTTAATTTGAGTTTATGATAAATTTGAAACAAGAGCTGGAACAAAATAAATGTGCCTCTAGCTATAGTGTCAATTGGATTCATGGAAACGTATATAACTCGTCTACTTGAATACATTTCGTTTTTGAGTATTACAAATAGAAGGAAATCGGAAACTAATAACTTATTGACTTTTGTTGATAATGTAAACAAGATCTGATCATACAGATATTTTTCAAGCTAAAATAGTTTTTTAGCAAGTATTTGTACACAAAGAGAGTTATATTCCACATTTTCATCAATTGTGTAGTTAAAATTATTGATAAGTGTTGATATTTTTGCCAGTTAAAAATGATTGTTTATACACACCACAGAAGAAAGCGAGTCACTCAACATGTTTTACGTTATGATATATAACCCGACAATCATTTGATAAATAATAATTAGAATAAATTAACTTGTAATTAAAAAACATTTTAAATAGTAATTGGATATTTAAGTAAACGTGTAAAATTGAATACAATATACACTCACAAGGAACATTCAACTATAAAGTGTAAAATTCATATAATATAGATTTGAGCATATAAAAACATTTTCTTTAATTACCGAGTTATTGAATTGTTTTCTGTCGATTCTTCAGCATTTTAATACAGTTTGTTTCAAAAATGAAAACAAAATCCATAACATTACATATGAAAAAATAAAGACAACGAAATTAGTATTGTAATATTAAATGTAGTGCTTTGCCGAATTACTCAATTAAATGTTGTATATTTGGTTTCCCCTTCTGATCATTTTGTGTTTTTGAGATATTAATACACAAAAAAACTAGTATTGTTTTACATACTTCCTGCACAAAATCCATTGGTCGGACAGCTTCGATATCTACAAGGATTTATAACTCTTGCAGGACCTACAAGAGAAGGAAAATATTGTAAGCATTATATTTATAACCAACTAAGAAATAAAGGATCAGCGAATTACTTCAGAGTTTAGTCAGGATAAGGTAATACACATTTCTCACATAATTTGCGTGTAACACACCGTTGTGCAGTGTGTTATCACTTTGTGTTATCAAACCTGTCAAGGTGTTATCACACTGCTTATTACGTCATTTGATTGGACCGCAACCCCCGTTATTTTCTTTATTTCCGTTTCACATGAACTGCGTTGTTTCGCTCGCTTCAGGATTCCAACTCAAAGTTTGGCGACATTCCATTTACAAAACATTACCTTTTCGGTAATTCTTATTCTATTTTTTCAAATAGTTTATAAATAAGTTGTAGTTGAAATACAAAGCACGCGTGCAGTTACAATGCTATATCTCTTGTCGGAGGGTAGTCAAGGTGACTCTTCTCGCATGTGACCTGCTCACTGTGATATCACTACGAGCAATAACACTACACTACCACGGTTCCATAGTATGTTACGAAAAAATGCTAAGTTTTTAAAGGCGTTTTATTATGTGAGAAAGCAGTTCTCGCACTCGATTAAGCCTCGAAAAAATGGAAAATAGAATTATCATCTCGTGTGTTATTTACAATAACTAATCAAATCTCGTGCGAGAACCTCTATATATATGTAATGCTCACAGACAAATATATATGCACATTTAATAATATATTATGCGTTACGAAATACGATGAAATGTTTGGAATATTTTAAACATGTGAACTTTACGTCGATGTCGATGTGTAGCAGATATGCATATAAAGCTAGCTTTAAATGAAAGTTTGCGATATTTCCCTTTTAATCAACGTATAATGTATGTTTTTTCTTCCTTGCGCAAACCCCATTTGCCAATGAACGTGGACTTTTCTTTCAATCGGAATAGAGTCTCGAGTTATTTTATTTAACTACAATGGCAAACCTTGTTATACCCGCTAAAATTTAAAATTGAATACGATAACAAAGATTCTAAAAACGATATATAAATTAAAGTACCTCTGTAAGTGTACGGTAAATACAGATGATCAATAGGTAGTAAATATAGGATAAAAGCATTAAAACGAATTGATTGCATCAAACTCAAGAATTTCTAAAACAGTAATATTTTTATCACAAGACTAAAATTGTTCATTTTTGGTGTATTATATTAGGTAATTTAGTTGCTTTTTATATTCTTATATAGTGATTTTTATTTTAAAAAAATAAAGTATGAATTAAAGTTAAGACATAACATTTCAGTCAGAGAGAGAGAGAGAGAGAGAGAGAGAGAGAGAGAGAGAGAGATATGCAAAGGCGGTTACATGATATTTATATTTTTATTATTGATATTGTTTACATTTATTCCATTAATAAAAATTAAAAAAACCTAACATTGTTGATATAGAATATTAATTTACTTACAATATGGATTTGGTTTTGGAAAATTTGAACTCCCACAGCTGAAAGCACAGATACACAAGACAAATATCAGGATACAGACACTCAGTTTGGCCATGGTTCTTGTTGTACGTGAAGAGTCTTCTAAGCAAGTGTTCTTCCAAGTCCACAGGGCTACTGATATCAAGTGATATATTTATATATACTATATTAGCAATTAAATATATTAAAAAATCCTTATAAGATGAAATTTTGTATTTTATCCGGCTCAATAAATATTTCGTCGCATCGTAAATCAATCCTTGACTACATAAATAACTTAAGAAATTAAAGCTGTTTCATTTTAAACAAAACACAACCGAACCCCGATAGCACTGAAAGACTGATGACGTTTACAAATAATTCAATACTGTGGTTTAACCGGTTCAAGTTATCAAAAATTAAACTCAACTCGTGAAGGTTGGGCCTTGACGTAGACAACCATTGCATAGTTCAAAACTCCTTGGATGTAATTTATCATGCAGGATTAGATTTATATAAAATTTTGAGTTAGGTGTGTTTAACTAACGCTGTTTTGAAAATAATAAGAATATGCTTACGAAATGATCTATGATTATGAAAGTCAAGTTTAATATGTGTGTTTAATAACGACTTAACGTCACTTCATTGGTGTTTTGCAGATATCTCGATAAAAGACAAAAGGAGAAAAAAGCCAAACTAAAGTATTGTCTTAACCATGCGTACATCATATATTTCACAGTATGGCTACTTATATAACAAATACCTCAGCTTCAACATGAACGATATCTGATAGTTGTACTTATCAACATGATATTATTTATTAATTTGTTTATCAATGCTTTGCATCCTGTTTCATTATAAATCAAAATCAACATACTGCATACATGCGTTACTTAAAGAGAATATCATTTCACTATTATGTAGGATTAAGTATGCAATGTCACCGTATCTCCAGCACTAAACTTGAAATTGGAAGGAAATCTGCAGATTGACCAAAAATTCATTATCACTTTAAATACAGTTAATTGGTACCTCATGAATAACCTATTGCGCTCTTAAATTGTTTGTATACTTGAAGCAAATTCATTGGACAATTATCTAATCTGTGTAACTGAAGCTATTTCATTGGACAATTGAATAAATCCAATGAGTGTGTATCCTTGTTCACGATAGTAAGTGCTATGTCAGAAAAATTGTAATGTCGTTAATTAATTAACATATAAATTTTCAAAGTTTACATATTAATATAAACGGTTTGGTTTCGCTCTCACTCTCTCTCTCTGTGTCTCTCTCTGTGTGTCTGTGTGTCTTTGTGTCTGTGTGTCTGTGTTTGTGTGTGTGTGTGTGTGTGTGTGTGTGTGTGTTTGTCTGTCTGTGTGTCTGTGTGTCTGTCTGTCTGTCTGTCTGTCTGTCTGTCTGTCTGTCTGTCTGTCTGTCTGTCTGTCTGTCTGTCTGTCTGTCTCTCTCTGTCTGTCTCTCTGTGCGAGTGTGTGTTACCAACACAAATGAAAACAGTCAATAACACAGTCAATCGACATGGGCTAATGCTTGGAAAACATTGGACACGCAAAGAAGAAAATAAAATACTATATTCAAATTCAAATTGACAAATCACGAATATATATCTACTAAGATGCAGAGGCAAATTTAGCTGTTTACAGAGACGTAATTTTTGCTCTCCCAATGTCCCCCCTTCCCCTCCTTTTTTCTGGCAGTTCGAGTCGGTTTAGGTGCTGCTATTGTAACTCTCCGATTTTGTTCATGAATGTCATTTTTTATATACTTGACTTCATGTGGAATCTATGAATCTATCACGTATTAGCCACTGTTTTCAGCTTTATGCTTCTAGGTTATGTCCAATTTTCATGTTTCAAATTGCTTTTTGTAAATATGTATAAACGTTTTACTCGTTTGGATTTTCATGACAGTTGATGTTGGCGGTAAGTTGTTGAGATGATTTACAGCGCCATGAAGTATATTTATTAAATTTTAAAATGTATGTCTGCACTTAATACTTCTATTCTCGTGCGGAAAATGGGTAGGTTGAGGCATCATTAACCGGTTTAATCACACCGCCTGGTTTCGTGCTGGGTGACCGTCCTAAGTCGGTCCGCATGGAATACTAGTCTTAGTGTCTTGCGTGGAGATCCTTCTTTTTTTACGCACACCATTTAGCTAAGATGTGGGTTTCAGAACTTATAAATTCTTCATAACCTCATAAACATTCTAATAAGAAAATTCAGTATTAAAAACCGAAACTCAATTGACCATTTTATATTAAGGAGGCCGACTCTAGTTCGAGTGCGCATGTTTAATGCGCAGCACTTATTATCAGATGTTGTACAAAAACAAAGTCACGATTGAACTAAAATAGAATAGAACAATGATGAGATGAATAAAGTATAACATAGAGTCACTTGGTCTGCAACAATTTCGAAAAAATTGCTACTAGAAAAATATCAATATTGAATATGACATCAGTCATTAGGCATTTTTTGTCAAAAAGTTGTGTTTTTAGCCCAAAGTTTACCTTTGAGACGGTCCCTTATCACAATTTGTCTGGAGACTCCCTCTATTTTCTGCTTATAAGAAAGACAATTTAATGCAGTACCTCGTATACAAAAATGGTCAAAAGTTCTATTTCAGGATTTTTGTTGATTTGGTTTAAGTGTTAAAATTTGCCATTTGTGCGCTATTTTCCATTGAACTCCATGTTAAATCAGATGTTATTTTGAAACAGTCCCCGTGTCTCACTAGTCCTGGTGACATACCTTTTTTATTTGCTTAAAATAAAGATGATGTGCTCATTAACATTGTCTGTTTAGGAAATGGAATTCTCTATTGCAGATTTCTGTCAAATAAATTAGATTCGGCCTCCTTAACTGTGAATGAAAATACTTAAGCTGAAAAAGAGAGGACAAACATGATTGTACAGATAATTTACAATATTCCTTTGAACAGAACTATTGTATATTCTACTCAAGGAGACCTTATTAACAATTTGACGCTTGCATAACATAATCAAAGAATTTGAAAGTCCTGATTATCGAGTGAACATCGTGCAAACAATTAATGGAATAGCTATTTCTTGACAGAACAAGCAACATTAACTGTTCACATTTAAATTTCTAACCAATATACCTGTTTTAATTTGGAAAACATTTTACATTATTGTGTTCTTATCATAATCAGATCCAAATTGTAAAAGTAGTAAATACGAAAAACCAAGACGATATTCGAAAGCCGTTAGTATATTGATATGTGCAAATAAAAGGATAACACGTTGGACGCACACAGAAAAAATAACCAAATATACATTTATTAACTAAAAAGGGGAAACACCACAAACTTCCATTAAAAGCTTAAACTTTGTAATAAATACATTGTAGTATTTAACGTCGAACCTCAATTCACCATTTCATATTCACTGTAAATGAAGATACAGTAAAAACATTTCTATAAAGACCACCCAAGTATATGGATATGAGCAAATAAAAAAAGGAAAACATTGAATCGAAAAAAGAAAAAAAGAACACAAATACAAATCCTTACTAAAAAGGAACTTCTATATCAAGTTGTGGAGTAGAAACATTTTTTTAAGACGATGATAGCGCTCTGGAAAGGATTTTAATTTTTCACAAAGGATTTTATTTTTTCTATGAACAAGAATGTCTGTGTTAAGTTTCATTTGTGTCCACAGAGGCATTTCTTGACACTTATATGCAACCATCGATGTTAACTCCTCTTTTGGAAAATAGGTAGAGTTTTTAAATGTGATTGAAAGGGCACATACGTTTTGACGAAACGTACAATGTACGTTTCTCCCTTGATCCCTTTCAATAGTTGTGACAGACTTTATCTATATCATATGCCACCATGTCCTTAGATTTGCTTACACTTTTTCGACATTTGGTTTTCACGAAACTCTTTGTAGTTGTTTTCTGAACTTTCTCTTTCAAAATGTTGTCCGACGTTGATAAAATCAATCAAATATGATAGCCATTGCTTCTGATTGACTGGTACGTTTAACTATATGATTCTCATTAATTATTTAAGATTTACCCATCATGGTCCGTTCAAATGATATCTTCTCACCCATTTTGTTTGTTAAACATCATTTTTAAAATGCCCTCTTCACTTTGCTAGTCCATTTTGGTGGTGACTTTTTGATTAGGCTGTTGTTTGTTTGTCAATAATCTTTGTTCCGTTGATCCCATTTCTTCTTGTATCGGATGTTACAAATCAAATTTGACCACAATGGCTTCTGATTTGTTCTGGTAATTTGGACTTGTTTTAAAATAAGATTGTTATTAAGAAGCGTTTGCCAGAAATTTACAACACTTCTGTAAAGGTTTATTACCTGGTGCCATTATCAATTTGTGTCCAAAGTTGTCAAACCCTATCTAACATGACATCCATGACTTCTGATTGACTGAGAATGTTTGCCCTTGTTGCTTAAAAAGTAGGCAATAATAAACAACAAGTCGAGCTTAGAGAAATACGACTACATTTACATGGGCAAATACAAAAAGCTAGAAGAAACACAATGAACAACTAGCAAAAAACCAAAAACCAAAACACAAATCAGTTAGGTGTCCTGCAAGAGTGTACGTTTACTGCTACATATGTTTCACACACTGTGATGTTTCCGTATATGAGTCAATTTTGTTTATTGAAGTCTTTCACATTGTGCAAAAGATACACCCTTATCAATACTCCTTTACCAATGTCAGTTACATTCAGTATCAATAATCTGTTACTGATGTCAGTTTGGTCAAAGGAGGACAAACCGGATGACAATTTAGAAAAGATACACCAACAGTAACAATAAAGCAAAGCAGTAGGGATAGTACGGAAAAGACAACTAACGGAAGACCACAAAGTCCTGCAGAGACGACCGCCGGTAAGATTATCAAGAACATTAATGATGGTGCTCCTTAGTTTGGTTCTCTGTTCAAATTCAACGTCTGACGTTTCTATTAAACGAAATCTTAAGTTGCCATTACGCATTACAATTCCACTTATTTCAGTAATAATTGCTACCAATTAATTTTTCTTTGTTCTCTTTACAAATTTTCGAAAAGTTTTGCAAAACGACTTGGCTTCTGGTTGACTTAAATTTTGAAAGTTAAACTTGATTTCAAATCCCTTTTCATGCTTTGTACCTCGATTCAGATATGAACCCCCACATAATGCGGTTTAGATGTTATTCCTATAAACGACAAAGTAAAATGCGTATAGCGACTAAAATAAATAAGAATACTATAAACTCTGTCTGATGCATCAGTAAATATAATGGAATAAATACAACAACAAAACAACGAACCTGACACTGAAAAAGGGATGAAGAGAAACAGAAATAACTAAGATATAGTCGTTTGGATTTTTCGGCTTTATAGTGTTGTCGAAGTAATGATCTGGCGTTCAATACCCTCCCGAGGCATGCATTATACCTTTCAAGGTAATACGAATGCATGCTTTATATTATAAAATAATACTGGCAATTGTTTATAAACTTGGTGTTATTCTGATATGTCGTAATACTTATAGTAACAAAGCAAAAATGCAATCTGAAATATCCAACAAATACACATAATATCTATAACAAATGCCAAGTGTGAGAGACCCTCGTCCTGAAATTATAGGTCCAGCTTCGTATAAACCGTCGCCGATTGACGCCTTAAATAAAATTAAAAACGTATTTGTGAGTCATTACTACTTAATGAAATATTGGTTAAGGTAAGGTAGTAAATTCGAAAATCCAAGACAATATTCTAAAGCCGTAAGGCCATGGACATTGGCAAATATAAGAAAAACGTTGGACGCGCACAGAAAAATTAACCAAATATATTTATTAACTAAAAATGGAAACATCACGAACTTTTATTAAAAACCTAGAAGCGAAACCAGATACTCACGATGAGCAAATGACTTTGTGTTAGAGTAAGTCGTCAACCATATTTTCAATGAAGTTTTAATATGGAGTTTAATACATTTTCAACGAAGTGTTTCAAGACGCCCGGTGCTAGTGTGTACTTGTTCGTTTTGTGCTAAGGTCCTTATTCATAATAGTACTTTTTTGAAGCTGAAATGTCTAATGTGGGTGTTGCTATCTTGTCTTGAGGTATGTGTTCTTCACTCATCATGTTTTATAATACAAAAATGCAACTTGAATCATGCCTCCGATAAATATTATATTTATAAGAGGAAGGAGCCAAAACTATGTGTGAATTACCCCGTCCCGAACCCCAGATCTAATTCGAAGCTGCTGTCATTAATGGACGCAAGAGAAGAATTAATTTTGAATAGACAAGACTTCAGTAAATTAAAGTTACAGAGCCAAAGGGGGGTATAAGTCACTACTTGTATAAATAATATTGTTCTGAATATTGTGTCCATATATTCGTCGTAAAAGAATTTAATCGGCGTATACATATATGAATGCATTAGTGTCCAAATATAAATTCAGTCCATTATAAAAAGACAAAAATAAGATAAATATAATAAAGGTCATCGACCAATAAACAATAGCTTAATCAAAAAGTCACCACCAGCATGCACTAGCACACTGAGACAGACGTTAAATAATGACGTTGAAGAGAGAACCAGACACGAAGCCAATCGTCATCAACATATTTGAAGGAGACACTTAATTAAGAATAGACAAGAACCTGATAAAATCAAGTATACAAAGCCAAAAAATAGGGTTCAGGCTGACAAAATCAAAAGGGTAATTAGGAACAAACCATAATCCAACAACTTGTCATTCAAACACATTCTGGGGAATAACGTCCTAATGGTTATTGGAATGTTATGAGTGAAAAAAAGTTAGACATACAAAACTTGCAAAATTAAATCTACTTAGAGAGGGCATATATGGTGTCACTTTAAAAGTTATGTTTTGTTAACCCAGTATCACTTGGCAAGTTAATGTTGGTGATGATTTTGCTGATGTGGTTTTTCTGTATTCAGAAAGAGAGGGTGGGGAGGCCGGCTCTAGGGGTGTCGGCATTTTGGCTTAACGGACACAAGAACAATGAAGAGACAAACTTTTTAGAGAAAATATCGTTCATTTACATATTAAATTTAAATTTGTGAAAATTATTTAAAACAAAAATATGCCACGATATATATGCCTTATAGACTCGTACCATTTTCAAATTATCAACCTTAACTCGTTTTATACGTCCAAATTCTCTACAAGTCCATTGTTTCGACAAACTCATTTTGTTTATTTCTCGACTGTAGCTTTGTGTACTGTGTCCGCCATTTTCTGTCATCCATTTTAAACCTGTTGCAGTTCTAGGGATATGATTAGCTGTATTTGCTCTAATGTACCAAGCATTTTGCTGGTCAGGTGATTTTCTTTTTTCCTGTCACCTATATATGTATTAAGTCGATAGTCGGTTTTTGGCCTGATACTCAGCTACGGGTAAGGACATCCTTTCCCTAGAGTATAACCTGTGCCGCGTCCAAAACATATGCTAAATAGCCATCAATATAAATTAAGATTCCACTTCTCCTTTTCTTATCTTTGTTTTGTTTTTGTATTTGCCTTTAACTTTCAAATAAATTAACATTAACTTAGAGTTCCAAATATTCACTCATAGAATTGTTCACCTTAACTTAATTATTTTTGAATTACTTCCCTTGTTATGAAAAAGTTACGTCACTATTCGGGAATAACAATAGGAGTAACGTCCCTTTACTTGAAATAACATTAGGAGTTACGTCCCTTTCCGGAAATGACATAAGGAGCTACGTCCCTTTACCGGAAACGACAAAAGGTGTACTTCCATTTACCTGGAAATAGCATTATGTTTACGTCCCTTGGCGGGAAGTTACTTTCAATTGCTTTGATTATGAGCGAGATTGTGCTAGGAAGTTATATAATATATCGTTGTGTCATACATATGGATACATATATACTTTTTTTTGAGGCAAATTAAAATGATAGTTGAATTCTGAATGCCTGTGTTTGTTCCTTCTGTCCATAAAGTTCAAAATCGAATTTCTGTCCTGAATGCAGTACTGTCTGAGACATTCTAAAATCAATATAAAAACACAACGCGAAGTACAAAGATTTTCAACAGTTAAGGTCAAACGTATCAAAATACAATTTTACTAAAAGAAATACTAGTTAGAATAGAATTGGTACGAAATAGGAAGCTCTTAAGAATGCAATTTAAAACACCTTAATGATAAAAAGATATTTGTAAGTTAGTGAATTCAGAGCCCCAACCCTGGCACTATCCGTCTTGTGTATCTGGGACAATAACAAATCTAAAAAAACCCAAAAAATAAAAACAGTCAAAATGTTTCCTTTTTTAGTAAATAAATGTATAAGGGTTTTTTTTCTATGTGCATCCTAAATTGTTCTTTTGTTGCCCATGTTCATAGACTTTCGGCTTTAGAATATCGTCTTTGGTTTTCGAATTAACTACTGAAAAGTCATTGCGAAGTCAAAATAGAAAAATGTAAATGTATTGATCTAGTTCTCGTCAGCAGAGGTGACATCGATATGACGTTATAAAAATAATAATTCTATCTCATCATAGATAGACATACGCACGTAATAGCCTTCTTACGGTAAGAAAGAGTCGAAATGTCAATAAGACAAGTACAGTCAAACCTGTCTATAAATACCAACCAAGATACCAGAAAAATGTGGTATCTATGTCTTTATATACAGGTACAAATAATTGTAATTAGACTTCAAGGGACCTTATTTAGTGGTCTTTACATGGAAGTGGTCTGTTTATACAAGTACAAATCAGTGCAATTACATTTCAAGGGACCTGATTTCAGTGGTTTTTATGTACAGATGGTCAATGTTGTCACATGCAAAATGCCACTGGAAGAAATCCAAACATAAAGTGATGATGCTAAGTGACGTAACTCTTTGAAAGACAATCAGTAGCAAATGTTTTGTGTAAACAGCAATCAAAACACAAATATAGCCATTGGTAAGCCCTGGATATCCATTTCTACGGAAAAAAGCTTTTCCAAACACACACCCTTTATAGTCATTGAAACATAACAAACAAATGTTGGTGTACGCTGTAAAGAGATTATTTAACGAATTGCCATGAAATAAATAACCGTTTCTACAGCAAAAGCTGTTCTAAACACACACCCTTTATAGTCATTAAAAAATAACAAACACGTGTTGGTGTACGCTGTAAAGAGATTATTTTACGAATTGCCATGAAATAAATAACCATTTTTACAGCAAAAGCTGTTCCAAACACACATCCTTTATAGACATTGAAACATAACAAACAAATGCTGATGTACGCTGCGAAGAGATTCGTTAACGAAGTGCAATGAACAAAATAACAATTTCTACAGCAAAAGCTTTTCAAAACACACACCCTTTATAGTCATTAAAACATTGCAGATAAATATTGGTGTACGCTGCGAAGAGTTTATTTAACGAATTGTCATGTGATAAGTAACCATGTTTACAGCAAAAGCTTTTCCAAACACACACCCTTTATAGACAATAAAACAAAACAAACACATGTTGGTGTACGCTGTAAAGAGATTACTTTACGAATTGCCATGCAATAAATAACAATTTTTACAGCAAAAGCTGTTCCAAACACACATCCTTTATAGACATTGAAACATAACAAACACATGTTGGTGTACGATGCGAAGAGATTTTTTAACGAAGTGCCATAAAATAAATAACCATTTCCACAGCAAAAGCTTTTCCAAACACACACCCTTTATGGTCATTGAAACATAACAAACACATGTTGGTGTACGCTGCAAAGAGTTTATTTAACGAATGATCATGTTATAACCTGTATAAAATATATTGAAGCATAACGCATGCGTAACTAACATGAGAATAATATAAGGTATTAAACATATCACAGAAGTCACTGTTCATATGTATGTAGATAATTGGTCGTTCTTTACGGATATTGTTCGTCAGGAAATTCCCTTCAAAAGAGCTGTTTTGGTCTGAAAGATAAAGTTTGTATTGTCATAAAAATGTTTTCCGTATAGATGAATATGCTTGATAATATGACAATATACTTTTATTCATTTTGTTTTATTTGCTTATGATTCATTATATATGTAATAAGTGTTACAAATATATGCTTTTAACTAAATACATATTAACATCATATGTTTCTAAAATTTGATTATTAGAAAAAAACAGAGCAAGAGCCTACATGTATGCGAATTGTTTATTTTTAACGAACTTAACTGCATACTCCGCATTGATAAGACGACAATACGTCTGGTACTCCTAAGCAGTCAACTGGTTTTACATGCAGTTTTTATATTTCCTCTTGGGATTAATATTTGTATTTATATGGTCATTGTTTTGTCCTCATTGCCGTTTTTTCATATGAACTTCTTCCGACTGAATCATTACTAATTTACTTCAAACAGGCAATCAATATTCAGTATCCCTAGTGCAATATATATTTATAAATAAAATGTTCATCATGTCTTTTAAAAGTATAGCAATGTGTACAAAAAAGAACTTATCATGCGTCGTAATTGGGTTTTCAGAATAATTGAAAGTTAGATATAACTAATGCTTATGCATTGTTTTGGTTAAACAATCTAAAATGGTGTGTACTTATATGTACAAAAATGATAAATAAATTAAAATTTAAAAGAAGAGCATGTTTATATCGACTTTGTACCTACAGTATGTAAACAATAATAATTAATGAATAAAATCTAATTAATTATAAATCAGTCGTTACGATACTTACATGTTACTAGTATCTTCCCTTTTTGTAGACAGGAACTACAACAGCAGAACATGCAAATGAATAATTGACAGTAAGAGTATAGTAAAAAAAACAACACAACTTTGTTCATCACATATAATCTCAAGTTCCTAAACGCTGTATTGGTGAATATGAAAACAACACTGAAAATGGGTATGATTTAGTTTATTGTTACCTCAATGGTAAAAATTATAAAGTTAAGGATGCACTCTACTCACATTTCTAGATTAACCTAGTTTTTTTTAACTCCTCTGTCCTTTTTCATATTAATTACATTAGAAATCGTTTGCCCATTGACCCCTGATAGTGTTCTTAAAATATAAACTTTATATCCCATCTGGTAACATTTTGAAAAATTGTGAGACTCTTTCCCTATAATTTATGGCAACTAAACATTTTTTTTTCATTTATTACTTACAAAAAATCTTGAGGTGTTCTTTTCCCGCAAAATGTACAACGCTTATATTTCAAAAACGGGAGCATTGACCTATACTTAGTTTTACATACATGAAAATCAACCAATCTTTAAAGAAGTAAAATCGAAAAAACCAAGACGATATTCTAAAGCAGTAAGTCCATGAACATTGGCAAACAAAAGGAAAACGTGGGACGCACACAGAAAAAATAACCAAATATAAATTTATTTACTAAAAAAGAAAACATCACTCTCATTTCTAGTAGCGGTCATCCTTAAGAAAATAGTAAATCGAAAAACCAAGACGATATTCTTAGGCCGTAAGTCAATGGGCATTGGACAACAATAAGAAAACGTTAAACGCACACATACAAATGAACCAAATATACATTTATAAATTAAAAATTGATAGATCACGAAGAATGTAGAGTGTGAGAATATTAGACTATTACTATAATAAAAAGAATTACAAACAAACAAATCAGGCTAGTATACCGCATCGTGCATTAAAGCCCACCGTAACATATAAGACAAAACGGTGTTTAATGTCTTGAACAGTTTTATAGGAATAACAAAAACAGTGGACTGTCAATACATTTCTATCTATTTTCTTTTTAAACCACAGACGCCTCGGAAAAAAGAAAAGGTCTTTTAGCTTTAGACTTCAGTTCAATGTTTGTTTATCATAACTGGAACTTTAAACTTAGAAACATCTGGTTTATTTGTCACGATGTATATGATTTGAAACCTGGACAAATATTTTCTTCTTTTCTATTAAGTATGTTTTTAGCCTGAATGTATACATGTACTATACTATATAACCTATTTAATCACTTACCACATCGCCAACCGCAACTGTATGGACAGCATACATATCCTGCAAAATAAAAAAAATGAAAAACAGGATGAGTGGAATACAAAAATGCAATCTGAAACATGGCTCCGATAAGTATTATACCTATAAGAGGAAAGAGCCTATACTTTTGTGAGATACCCCCATCCCGAACCAAATATCTTGCTCGAAGCTGTTGTCATTAGTTGACGCTAGAGAGAAGATTACTTGTTATTTATTGGAGTCATCAGAACGAGAGCCTCACAAAAAATAGTTGCATCATTCAATTAAGCAAAAGAATATTAGGAATAAAATTGACATCACAACAATCCGCAAAACTAGTTATCCACGCGGACCTCCTTAGAACGCTCACGAAGCATTGTTTCTAACATTTTGTAAATGATAATTAAAAGCAATAATGCATTGCATGTAATAAATCTTAATATAAAATTTATCTCTCTTTCCTCCCCCTCTCTCCCCTCTCTCGCACGCACGCACACACACACACACACACACACACACACACACACACACACACATATATATATATATGCACATGCGAGTATTTGGGTTATTTGGATGCGTAACTTTATCTCAATCTCTTAATTGTGACATACACATTAGACACCAAAAAGCACCGATTATTGTAAGCTACACGCCAGGACCGTAGTTTAAAGGTAGGGCAAGGCGTGAAATTCATACTTTTTTATTATATTTAATGACAATATTCCAAGAAGCGAAAATCTGTGCGCGGAGGCAGATAATTCTGGGTTTATATTTTTGTCATCTCGCCCAGGGATTTTCCCTAGGCTAAGACCCGCACACTATTTTATATACTAAGGAGCACAGGATCATGTTTGTAAATGCCTACCTCTCCCACAATAATAGTTCCATCTGCTACAGGACTTATACTTGCAAGGCCACCTTCTGTATGGGGTTTCAGCACGACCTGCAAGTACACAATTTAATCTATTATTTACAGATTACAAAATTACAAAAAAACAAGGAGCCATTTCAGGTATTAACATCCACCTATATAAAACGGCACTATAATTTCGTTTTGCATTTGTTCTAACGTTTGAAATGTGATAAGTAAAACTTCATTACTGTAAAAAATATAATTTATGGTATAGTGGAAAGTTCTGTTCCCGTGGTGTTATTTTAAAATGGTAATGCTAATGTATATCTGAAACATACAACAAATAAAGATCATATCTATAAGGGGACATAACCAATGCTCGATGGGAGACAATCTCGTAAAACATTCCAGGCCTAGCTACAAATCAACCTATATCAATGGAATTTAGAATAGACAAACCCAGATAAATCAAATATAGGAAGCCCAAACGGGGTGGGTGGTATTACATTTTAAATGTTTCATAACTACATACCGCTGATAGTTTAAAATGCATCAAAACGTTATAAAATAATCACTATCCATGTCTATAATTTTGTTTAATATAGATAATTTCACTAAGTGAAGCCATCCATTTTGTTTGTCTTGCTCCTCTGAACAGAAAAATACAAAGTTATAAAATGTTTTTTGAAATATTTACATTTTGTACTTCTGAGTTGGAGCATAGGCATCTTTTTTGTTCGATGTGACCTTTGATTTACTTCATGAAAATATCACTCATTCCATTGAACTATAATTGTTTTTTTTTTTAATTTTCACCAGCTTTATTGGTCACTAGAAAACAATAACAGTGCACACTATTTAACACTTATAAAATAATGCATAAATAAATCTTTATATTCCATTACTAAAATGTAGTTTAAAAAAAAGTACAGTGTTCAAAAAAGACACCATGCAATACCAATCCTATTTTCTTTATATAACTTCGTTTTCTTTACACAATAAAAAACTGGACTATTTTTAACGATTATAACTTCATCTTGAAATAATCCTTCTGTTTACCATGTAATTATAAGTTACTTTGTGGAATCATACTTTTATATGACCTATAACCACATACATTTATCAATAAGACGAATATTGATAAAATATAAAATTTGTTATAAAAAAGAGAGCTATGGAGTTATATGAAAACCTTCAAGAAGAAAATTATGGTTGTATTAGTATCCTTTTTTTTACCGGGTGAATCTTGTTATTAGAGAATTGCGTCATATCATGATTAGGTAAATGAACATCATTGACTGTCTGTAGGTTCATCCGGTGCGTTTCAAGTTGTTATATACAAATATCATAATGACATGAGTGTAAGTTATTATTCATAAAGCTAAACAGAAAGTCTTTTTCAGATATGAATACAAAAATATAATCTGAAACATGCCTCCGATAACTATGATATTTATAAGAGGAAATAGCCAGTAGCAGTAATCACTTTGAAACACAAGATGACGACAATGTCCCTTAACAGTAATATATATTTGTCTTAAACTTGATTTTCAAAAAATATTACGGTCTATTCTATAGAGTGCAACAGCAGATTGTTTGTATATCATATTACTTAAACATGATATGAGTACACGGCACAACATTCAGTTAATCGTATTTAACGCTCATGTTGTACATGCGTACTTTTTTATGCACAGTGCTAATAACGGCCATTAGATTTAAGTCAAAACATTTTATTAATGATGCCCATTTTCAGTAGTTTGTTTGTTTGTTTGTTTGTTTGTTTGTTTGTTTGTTTAGTGGGGTTAAACCGCCTCAACTCATGTCTAGGTCTAGTGTCTGCTTATGACCGTGCTCACTTATGGCGACTTTAGAGTGCTGTCCCACTGAAACATCACGCAAAAAACGCATAAACATGATGCTTCATTTGGTCACATTATACTAACACCGTGCCAACCAGTCCTCCTCCTACCAAGTAATGATGAGCACTTAGCAGGCAGCGAGAAGACCAACAACAGATTGTTTGTATATCATATTACCTAAACTTGACATGAATACAATACACGAACGTTCAGTAAATCGTATTGCATAGTGCTAACAACGCCATTTGTCTTTAAGTCAACACATATTATAAGAGATGCTCACTTTTAGTCAGTGGTTTGTGTGTTAATTGGGGTTTAACGTCCCTTCAACTCATGTCTAGTTCATTTGAGACTGTGTCTGCTTGTGACAGTGCGCACAGATGGCGACTTTATAGGACTGTCCCACTGTATTATCACGCCTTGACATGTAACTTTACACGATAACATTATTCTGACCCTATTAAAACCACGGATAGCTAAGCAGGGAGCTGGAAATCGAACCTTCGCTTCTCGCTCATGAAGAAAAAACAACCATCCAATGAGCTACCGCAGCGGTACCAGCCATTTGTTATGATTATCAAACAAGTATTTAGTAAGTTTAAGTTTAGCTAGATTTACTTACATGCGTACGGCCATGGATGTGGTGGTGGATAGGATTTGGAACAGCTCACAGCAGCCACACATAGGACGAAGACCAAGATACACACGCTCAGTCGGGCCATGATTCAGATGTACGATGCTTTTACCAAAATTACTCAATCCGATCACAACTAACGCATGGTATTATTCGGTTCTATATATACTGAAAGTGTATAAATAATAAAATAAAATAAAAATCTTAAAAAATAAAATTGGATCCGTTTCACTGCATATTTCTACACATTATTTATAATCCCATGGTCACTTAACGATGAGTAATACACAGGATATGTATCATTTTATGGCCCTAATGTTCATTAAACAACAATAATGTAAATTTGCATCTTAAATTAAAATTATACATTTTTATATAAATATTTATTGGATTTAAAAAAAAGTATTGCTTACAATGCATTCAAGCATTTTTTTTTTTTTGAAATGATATATATGTATATTGATGCCTCTGCTTTTTGTTATTACGCTTAATTTAAATTTGGACTGATATCTTCTTCTTTTTATAATTAAAAAACTTATATGATTTTGAGTCAAAGGAGGCGATGCATTACTGCATTACAATTTCGGGGTTTGACTTTATTCACATTTGATTACTAAGATTACAAAAAGCAGAAGAATATGATGGCGGTTAAGATTTTAAACCCCCGGGTACGATAAAACTCTCCATGCAAAGATAAATAATAGTAGGCTGTACCGACGATACACGAGCTTATATTTCTTACTGTAATGTATCTGTTGCTTCTCATTTCGTTTTCATGAACGATTTGTTTTGCCGTTTTCATTTTGTCTCGTTGTTTGAAGTATCGTTAAATATACGTACATAAAAAACACAACAAAAAACTCCACAAAATTTTAAATACTAACCGTTTTTCATACTCTCAATTCTGAATATGTTTAGAGAGCACTGTGATACATTTCCGTATCACTTATACATACCTTACTATTTTTGTTAATGGACGCCATTTTCTTTTGCATATATGCATTTATTACATTTTTATTTATGAAATATGAGGATATATTATTGAAATAAATGCTGTATTTTTGTCGCTGTTTTTTTGTACCACTGAAAAAAACTCACATTGTTAATTCAATGAAAATCGTGTTATTTGCAAAAAGCCAATCAAAAGGGGAGCCAATCAAAATGGTTACCCACCCTCCTCTCAGAAGTGCAAAGTAATAAACACAATGTAAACGTTTCAGAAAACATTATAAAACTTTAATTTTTTTTTGAATCCGAAGAACAAGACAAGTAAAATGAGTGGCCACACTTTGTGATAATATCAATATTGTACACAAATTATAGAAATGGATAGTGAACATTTTATAGCGTTCTTTGGCATTAGAAGCTATAGATGCAATGTTGAAATAAAACATTTAAAATGTAATGAACGGAATATACTCTTATTGGTGATGAATAACGCTTTTATTGGAGATGAACAACTATCTTTGTTCACTTGTGCTACGCATTGGTGATAATATAGATATAGCAAACCCACTAGATGAAATATAAACGTTATTCATCATCAAAAAGAAAAAAAAACATCTATATAGTACTGCCTCAGTGAAATATCACGCCGCAGATACATTGACATGATGCTTCATTCGATCACATAATCCAGACACCGAGCCACATGTCTCTATAGTTTAATGGTTTCGTATGCTTTAAACCAATATCAGGTATCCATATTCTAAATTCACGCGTTAGTTTGTATACACGGAAAGCCTTGACATATATATCTTTTTTTTTTAATCTCATTTTCATTCAAAAATGATTCGATCTTCAAAACTAACGACGCTAATCCTTCACAACGGCACGTTCACGCTATCACGTAGTATATATTGTTACATAATAAGACACTTAATTTCGTCATAAACATCTTTATGATTTATTAAGTACCCAATAAACATCGGTGTATATAGCATACATCAAGCAGGATAAGGTAACTGACATTTAATGTGCATGTTATACAGTGCAGCGTGTAACATGAATTTAATTAAGTGTTCAAATAAACCTTTGCCAACTCAATAAATTTCTATACACAAGACGTCTATATGTACATTGTAATTCTATTGGATGATGTTTCATGAATCATAAACAAGTCTTAAATTGAGGTACCCTAAAATAAATTGAAATTGCTATTCACCAGAATTGTAAATTGGAACAGTTTGTATGTTTATTTATTTTATTTGGGTTTAACGTCACTTTAGCTCATGTATAGTTAAAATCGAGACCGTGACTGCTTGCAATAGTACGCATTTATGGCGACTTTATAGTACTGTCTCACTGAAACATTACGCTGCAGACACATTGACATGATACTTCACTCGGTTAAATTATCCTGACACCGAGCCAACCAGTTCTCCTTCTATCCAGTAATGATGGGCGCTTAGCAGGGAATGCGAAGATTGCCTAATTTTAAAGTCTTAAGTTTTGACCTCATCAAGATTCGATCCCATGACCGTGGAATCTAGCACCAGTCTACCAGCACGTAGCGACCGCCCGTACATCTTGGCCAACTCGCTTGTAAATTGAAACAGACCATCAATTAATGCAAAACCTAATCAACGTTTGTCTTCTTTTCTTATAATCATTAACAAAATATGAGAGTAAACCATAAAAGTTACCAATATTTACCGGTTTTGTGAATTGGTATAAGAACTTGTAAACTGATACGTCCATTCGGCGGCAATCTTTTAGAACTAACACATATCCGTATCACATATCAGTGTGATGTGAAAAGCGAACCGACGAGCGACTTCTAAGGATGTTAAAAATACATTTTTATGTTCAAATATATGTATGTCCTTATCAAAATATAACCAAAGTAAATCCCTGGATAATTGTTACGGACAGCCCAGTCCTCAACAACATATGTTGTTTGACTTCATTTAGAGCTTCACTTAATTACAATCATTGACAATGTAATTCTCGATAAATGAACAGGGATGGTGTAAAAAGTAGGATGTGCACATAAAACAACGTTACCGTCTACTCTGGCAGAGATTGCATGATACTATGATTGAATGTATGTAAAGCGGAATCTACGCTAGAAGCGTCGTTAGTGTTTTTTGTTTCTTTTGAGTTTTTGTTGTAGGTCATGCATTCACGATTGAGTGGACAAATGTGAATCCTGTTGACGCATTGGATGTCTTATCGTGGTTTAAACTGTCCCTTCTTATTTCGATAATATATTATGTTTCTGTACCTTTATGGCAATTTGATTGCGGTTTCCTTATTTCTTGGTTGTTTGTGTGTTTGTGTTATTAGGTTTTCACGTATCTGTAACCAATGTCTAAGGCATATATACAGACCCAGAAACGGTTAAGTTTACAACCGAACCGCAACCGAACCGCAACCGAACCGCAACCGTACCGCAACCGAACCGCAACCGAACCGATAACCGATGCGCGAACCGCAA
>JAUMGZ010082118.1:0-18154 GCA_032359645.1 Pododesmus macrochisma
CATTTTTATCTTCTTGCCCTAAACCAACGGACTTATTTCATCCAAATTTGGTAGAAGGTATCCCTAGGGGAAGGAAATTCAGCTTTGTTCAAATAAAGGGGCTTGACCCCAGGGGGCTCCATAAAGGGGCCAAAAGGGGGAAACGTGTTAAAACTTCAAAAATCTTCTAATAAACTAGAGGGCCTAGAGCTTAATCTTTTGGCATGTAGCAATTTTAGGGCATGATGAACCAAGTTTGTTCAAGGCGTGACCCCGGGGTCAAAAATAGGTTGCGAGTTTGTTGGTCAAAGTTCAACATGAACACTATAGCAAATGTGTTAAATTTTCACATTTTTGACTTATTGTCCAAATTACTTGACCAATTTTATCCAATCTTGGTACATGTCATCCCTATGGGAAGGGGGTTTAGTCAGATTTGTTCAAATGATGGGACTTCACTTTCTTTCTCTCATATGCATCCTCCATACGCTCCACCTATGGTAGGTAAGCTCCACGATGATAACCAGTTTGGTAGTTGGTGACCATAGAACAATGTTGTGTCGCTGGCTGGTAATGACGATCTCCTCTTGGAACCACAGTCATCCATTCATGGCTACTCTTATACACCAGTCCCCTGCTGTTGTCATGATGCCTGATACCTCTATATTTCCCTTTGCTATTTTGTCAGCTCTAACGAAGTTGACGGACTTTGACCCTATCGTCGTCGGTCTCTTTCTGTGTTTTCCCAGCGTGTCATCCAGAGCAGAAAGCACATTGTCGTGGCTCCAGGTGTATCGCATCTCCTTAAGTGCTACTGGACTACAAGACAGAATGTGTTCAAAGTTTGCTTCCCTCTGGCACAGGTTGTTCCGCGGTTCCCCACTTAATCCCCATTTGGATTGCATTTTTGGGCTTGATAACTAATACACTGATATGAATAGGAATCAGATGTGATGTTCCTCCATGGTCTAAATGGCATGCAATGTGTGGTCCCTATATCGAACACCTTCTCAGTTCAGCCAGCTTTCTTGTTTACTCATTCTTGCTGCTTTCCCTGTCTCCCCTCTTTCTCCATCACCCCGAATTCTTTCTGTACCATCTCCCTTCTTTTGGCTTGTCCTGTTGTACTCCACACTTGTCTTGATGTTCACTGTGGTCTAGCATCAATACATGTATAGACTCGTCTGGTGTCAGTAAGATGTTAAGAGACCCAATATCTTCTTCCCGACGCTGGTCACTGTGTGTTGCCTTCGAATAATTCTCGACCTCTTCACCTCATACGACAATCTTCCTGGTCCCTTGCTGCCTAGTATCTGGGCTGTTAACTGGTGTGGATCTGTTGTAAACCTAGCTCTTTTATGCAATATATCTTTCCTCCTCCTTCTCGGTTCTACGAAGAATTTTTGAGGGGTTTTTTCAGAGTGTTCCATCACTCGGCACTACCATCTTTCTCAACTTTGTCTGCTTCGCAACTGCTTCGTGAGAGATCGAAGATAGCTCTTTGCAACTACTTCGTGAGAGCTCGAAGATAGCTCTTTTCAACTGCTTTGTGAGAGCTTGAAGATCTTTCTTGATGGAAGCTATCTTTACCTCTAGCCGGTTGTTCTTAGCTATCCCCTCTCCGTTGAAGATCTTTCCTCAAGACCAAATATATCCACACCGATGTTGTACGTAATTGTCGCCATTGCCTTCATCTTCCTGTTCATGCTGCCTGCCAGTGTGATAATGAGTATGCTGCCAACATTCTCGTCGTACTGCTACCATACAGTAGACCTGCTGTTCGGTTGCCACTTCAATTTTTCACGTTGTTGCCCCCCTCCTGCCTGATGTGAGCTACATTCTGTTTTTCAACTGTGCTCCACATCGTCCTCGGATACAAGGAGCCTATGATCACTATGGTGTTCACCCTGGATCATCTCCTCCCCCGTCTCAACAAATTCTCCTGCGCGTAGTACCAGATTCAAAATTGGTGCATAATCCATCTTTCCTCTGTGTATTCAAAGTCGTTGTCCGTTCCGAAGTCATGTCCGTTGTATTTTGCCTACGTGGTCGCTCATCCTCCTCTGCTCTCGTGCGACCCTGGGTTGTCTTAATATGTACAAGTCCAAAGAGAAGATAACAGGTTCCTCCTCACGGAAGATGTGTTTTAGTGTGCTAAACCTCCACACCATAATCACCAATCTCTCATGTGCTGCCTACTGTCTATCAAGGTTGTCACTGCCCTCTTCATATTCACTGAATGTTCAGATTGTGATTACCTTCATACACCAAGATTGTTCTGATGCAAGGCGGTCTCGTCATCAAATGGGTTCATCTTTCGGTTACGCAGACTAGGGTGATCAATCCCGGATATACACATCCACGGCAAATTAGACTGGATGAATTTGGGGTATTTATACCAAATCTGCGCAAAAATAAATGCAAACTATCTGTTAGGAAAATATTACCGATAACATTACACGCGAAAGGGTGGCAAAAACAGACGCCGTAAAACACAACTGAATAATATTTAGACAAGCAAAGACCTTATTGCAAAATAAGACAAGAAGATAGAGAAGAACTTATCCCGAAACAAGCCCACTCAAATTTGACGTACAACCTAATATGATACAAAAACTAATAAATCAAAAGCTTCACTGTTTTTACGTTTTGAATTCTTATCTTGACTGTGCACTCCCCGTAATTCTTGGGAAGACCATGTTTAGTTCATCTGGACCATGACGAATTAACCAATTCCACCAAGTTTGATATGAAGCATCCGGGGGGAAGGGGTTCAGGTTTGTCAAAGTTATGGGGCTTGGCCTCCATCGGGTGCCAGGAGTGTTGTTGTGGTGTGAATATTGTCCTTCATTGATAACCGGACGTTTACACAACCACTATCTTATTGGCTTCGAGGTCTTGTCTATTCTAAAATCATTAACTCATTTTCTCTTGAGCGTCCATTGATATCGGTTGATTCGAAACCAGAATGGCGGTCCTTGCACATATACTATTGTTTCAGATTGCATTTATATATATATATATCTGTGGCATGTTTCAGTTTGTAATATTAAACTATTGTTGGGGTGTGGTTTTTGTAAATAAAAACCATCGTGAATGTTTCCCCCGTCTCCCCTTCGGCTATGTAGCTTTGATTTACCGTAGTATTGTCTATTCAAAATGAATTTTCTCTATAGCGTCCATTAATGACGGCTGCTTCGAAGCAAGATCTTGGGTCGGGCGGGGTTGTCAGACGCAGAGTATTGGCGGCTCTTTCCTCTTATAAATATCATATTTATCTGTGGCATGTTTCAGTTTGTAATATTGCATGAGTATCAATGAGCCGGGTGGCTAGTTAACCATCTCGAGTGGCAAAAACATTCAAAATATCATTAATGTATGTATTAGTCTGTTGCGCTCCCGTTTAAAGTTAGGCTTGATGATAAGAATGGAAGGAACTAGTGAAGAATATTCAAGGCGTTACCACAGATCAAAGAATAAGAGTCGCCCTGCAGTGTGTAACAGGTCAACATGGCCAGACAAGAGACTGTTCGAAGACTATGCAAAATGCATGAAAATGCAGAGGATCGCATAAAATTCTAGCTTTGTTCTCTTATTAGCTCATCTGAAGTTCATATCAACATCAACACAAAGTCTTTCGGCGTTTTATTTGCCTGCTAGACTACTATCTCATCAACCACTGTATCATCTTCTGAACCAATTTGATCAGAAGTATC
The DNA here is from genome assembly GCA_032359645.1 of Pododesmus macrochisma. Classification (NCBI taxonomy): domain Eukaryota; kingdom Metazoa; phylum Mollusca; class Bivalvia; order Pectinida; family Anomiidae; genus Pododesmus; species Pododesmus macrochisma. The sequence goes on from JAUMGZ010082118.1 coordinate 3,696, forward strand.
CTTGAGAAAAGGGGGCTTTCATTTTGTTCAAAGGAAGTACAAGGCCCATTGAGAATAGAAGGAGAAATAATAAGCAAACATTGAAAATTCAAAAGAATATACTCTAGAACCACTGAGTCAATGGTAACAAAACTTTCACGGAATTAAGCATCCATACGTAGAGTAGATTCAAGTAAAATCTGGTCTTCTGGGGCCTCTAATATTTTACATAGGTATACGTGGTAAAATTCTTTAAATATCTGTTTCTTCAGAACCAATGGGTCAACGGTAGTCAAACTTGTATGGAAATATTCCTTATATCGTCTACCGATAGTTCGGGGTTGTTCACATGAAGTCCCCGGGTTCAGGATGATGGCCACCCCGGGGCCCAAAGTTTGTACATAGGCACATATGATACTCCTTAAATAAAAGTTTTCTTTGGAACCACCGAGCAAATGGTTTAGTAAACTGTATAGGTACGGTTAAATATTTTAAAGGAAACCATAAATTGTGGTGTACAGTTCAGTAATTTACACAATTACGTATGGGTATTTTTATTTGGCCTTTCATTGCAAAAATAAAATACTTCGACGTCATGTCCGGTGTAAATTTCCAGGATTGCACAAGGTATTCTAAAGTTCTTCAAAAAGAAAGATGTATGCTATGAGTGATGTGATGTCCTTAACCCTTAGAGGGTGTATTAAATCCAAATGTTTTTATTTTGACAGCTTTTGTATATGTTTCTACAAGCTCACCGGGTTCCTGTTTCACGAGAGGAACATTTCGGTGAGTCACGAAGAGGAAGCTTCGGATTTTAACATCGAGGTAAGTACATGAACTATTTTTCTCCTTTAAATCAAGAATAAAACCTGAATATGCTATCGCATGGGAGCTAGGCATGTCAACTTAGTTTAGAAATGGCAATGGGTTGGCCCTGGTGTCACTTACTTGGCACAAAGTGCCGTTCGTTGAGTTCAAGGATCAGAGATGCCCAATCGAAAAGCATGTTGTATACATGTAGTGTAAAGTCCTTGTAAACTAACAACGGCTGTCCAGTTAAGCAAATAGACATTCTACAAATATGTTCCTTTCACAGTGATAACGTTGATAAGTTGCAAATATTATGAAATATTGTAAAATTCATGTAAAACGTGTGAGGGTTGTTTTGTGTGGGTCGAAAGAGGGACCAGCGGGCCTTCGTAAAATGGTTAAAAATAACAAACAACGTCAAAATAGTGTGTGACTCTGCGTAACTCTGCATTTAATAAATGAGTAACATGTTTTCATTTCAACGTTCGAACAACAACAACTAACAACAACAACCAAAAAATAAGTACGCGAAGGGGCTGTCTTGCTAGAAAGAAAGTGTAAAGCCCATTATTATTTCTATTAAAGTAAACGCGTTAACCAATATATTTCTGGTGATTTTTTTTCTTTACCTTTTCGATACAACATCAAAGTACAATACAATACACTATATTTACACTTCATCAATCTACATACAATTAAGACATAATATATTTCAAGTGTACATAATACATTTTACTCGTTATTAATACAGAACTCCAGGCAGATATACAATAGAAACATCCTTTATATGGACATTTATAATTATAAATATTTCTATTAAATCTTTCATCGTACGTATAAATAGAAAGAATCGTGTTTAAATTGCGCTTGACCAAACTTTTGACAAAATTATATGTAAAACCTATATTTTGACACATCAATGTGAAAGTACTGTGGCTGGTTAGTTCTTGTGGTAACTTTTTGATGAAGCTATTGTGTGTTTGTCAATAGCGTTTGTTCTGTTGATCCTATTTCTTCTTGTTTTTTGAATATCGAAATCCTGCTTACTATTACAAACTGAACTCTTTTTAACTTTAAATGTGATCTTTTCTAACATAGATAAAAAAATAATATATTCATTTTTATTGTTAAAAGTACATCAAATCTTAGATGAATAAATTATACGCCTGAAAATCGTATATCATCTTTTTGTATTTTTCTAATACTGTAGGTATATTGAAGTACTGAAATATTTGTTTCCATCATGCTCGCGAGTTCATTCAATTCATCAATTTCAAGTCATAAATAACACTGTCAATCTTTTCGTATTACATTTTGACTGCCCCTTTGTTGATGGAGCATCACCTCTTAGAACGTTAGAACCAGGTACATACACTCAAAGGTTAATATTTAATCCAAAAAAGTCTTGCTTTCTGTAAATATGTACGCGATAATTGTACAATAAGAAAATGTGGCAACTAAGATATATCATCAATCAGTGTTATACTACAAAACGACAGTCGTGAGAAACATGTTACACGGTTAAATGTGTGAGAGATTTTATTTTTGAACATTTTAAATTTTGGCAAGACAATTTTGTATTATTATTGGGTATGGTTTTGTCCATCATAACCATCGTGAATTTGTGTCACCTTTGCCCCATTGGCTCTGTTACTTTGATTTACTGAAGTCTTGTCTATTCAAATTAATTCTTCAATGACAGCAATTTGATCAAGATCTGGGGTTGGCGACGGGGTAATTCACACAGAGTTTTGGCTCATTCCTCTTATAAATATCATATTTATCGGATGCATGATTCAGGTTGCATTTTTGTATATTTATAAACATTATATGTACCGCACATTTTTTAAACCTTACCACTGTATATATCTCTGGAGAATTTTTGTGAACAACCCATGCAGTCCTTGTCAGAAGAAATGATGTGTGTAAATGTTTGTTTTCTTAGGGGTTATCGTCGTTATCAGCATCTTTCATCGATATCTCGACAAAAATAAAAGAGGAAGAAAGGAGAGAAACTGCAACAGGAACAAGAAAAGTAAGCGACAAAATAGTACGTGTAGGAGGGTGATCGCATGCAACGACGTTACCGCCTATTCTACCAGAGAAAACACTTTAAATTACCAATTACTTTGGTCGCACCTGTTCGTGGCATGGCTACTGCTGCGTCACTGATTGATTACGTCACAGATTGATTGCGTCATAGATTGATTACGTCATAACGTTAATTATCAACTACTTTGATCGCACCTGTTCAAATATTATTAGAGGATATGAAGAAGAGGAATTACAACGTTGAGACATTTTAAAAGATGTTTAATATACTGTACAACTATATATTCAAGATATATATATATCAGGCATTATATCCCGTATAATTTTCAAAATAGAATTAAAATGAATAAACAAAATTTAAATAATGATTTAGTAGATTTAACCACAGATCTAGGTTACTTCGGATCAAAATAAACTGGGATGAATATTAATAATTAGATCCAAGGTTACTTATAGATCTTTGATATAACACTGTCTCTGTATATATTAATCCCTCTAAGACTATATATAAGTTCAGATCTGTAGTTCAGAAAATGTATAAGAATTGAATTCTTGTTTGTAACTTTCAATATCTACCATATTAAGTAATAATATAAGATTAACGTTGCTCAATATTGATGCATGTGTATAATTATACGGCTGTACAATGCTCTGTTTCTCGATATAGAGTTATATAGATATATGTACTATTGAACTGGTGGGATTTTGTGCTAAAAGACTAAATAGAAAGAAATTTGAAACCAAAATGAGTGTCAAACATTAGCATCGCCGGAGTTGAGTCCATTCCCATGCATGGTCCATTCTAGTCCAATGTTAGTCTGGGTCCCGGGAACCAGACTAGTCCAATGTCCGTCAAATTTCCAAAATCTAAAACCAGGCTCCCGATTCACACTACAGTTTACATTTTTACCGAAATTCTCAAAAATTGCAGTTTTTGTTTTTTGACTTGATGAAGCATATCAGTTGATAGATCTCCATCATAATATACATCTTGATAAACTGACTTCAATATATTAATATTGAAGAGTGTACAGTTGTTTTGACTTTGAGAGGCCGCTTTCGAGAGGCCACTGTTTATCTATAGCCTTAGGCTGGCAAGGGAAAGTAATCAGATACAGACTATAGTTTTGAGCTGAAAGGGGATCGGGGTTACAGACTCTCAAAATGGCGGAGGCTATTACCAAAGTTTCCAAAGGTGAGAAAAAGTTTCAAAGTGTGATACTATGTGTCAGTATGCTTTGTTTTGGTTATGGTAAGGCTATATATACATCTCTTGGCGAAGCGCGGTCAATAAAAACACGGACAAGGTTCTGAAACTTTCTAAACTGTTGATAAGCCGAGAATGTTATGTGTCAAAAATATCGACTTTATCAGTCGTGTATTTACAGTCATAACTGGAGTACCCGTGCATTTGTTTGGTTTAGTACAAGATAAAACCCTTATTTATCCCTATCAGTGATGCACCTTATTTTAGTTTCTAGGGTTCTCCCCGACTGTTCCCCGTCAATCCATTCTGGTTGCAGATCTAGCGAACTGACGGTTCCGTTTGTTTACTTTCATGTACTGGTTATAGTTCATAAATAACATGTAGCAGTACAGTATACTGCCAGTAATGTTATGAAGATCAGAGATCTTGTTACATAAATGCATTATCTATTTCATAAATTGCACATAATAACGCCAATAGAGCCAGTAACTGTAAAATTGCATCTTTAACTTGACCTTTTGACCCTATGTTTACAGGTATGACTTAGTTTGAAAGGAGGGCATACATTAATGGTTATATGTAAGATTAGATTGTGATCAGTATTTGGTATTGAGTGACTGATTACAGGGTGTCAGGTGTTGAATCACCAATGTTTTGTTAATAAGAGAAGAAGATAACTTGTCTAAATATTAACAGTGATCTCATCGTGCTGTTTGAAAACGATGCAGAAACATGCCATAGCTATAGACACCAGTGTGCAAACAGTTTCTCACACCAAACAAAATTATTCCAAAGACTACACGAAAAACTATTATTCTCAACATCATTAAGATTACTCACTTCAAAAATGAAATATTTTTTCTAATACGCAATAAATCTTCTAATTTATCATTTCTAAGTCAAAAGTGATAAATGAAACCAAATAATGTATCACAAAACATATTCACGTCTCTAGTTCCAAAGCTCAGGGTCGGATCTCAGTCTACGAAAATACCTATGCAAAAGCTACAGCTGTGCAGTTGACCCAGTTGTCTAGGGTCTTTGATATTGTTCCGACTTGTCATTGATAATGGTCCGAGTTTTCTTTGAAATGGTCCGAGTTGTCACGTATTCTTTCAATTCATGATCGGCTCCTTCCTGTTGTTTATCATCACTTATACCCTATGTCTTTTTAAGGCATAAATACTGTTGAAATGACAACATATACATTGTCACACCCAACACGCACCCTACAATGTACTTGGTGATGAGGGGTATATTAATATTTTTGACCCATCCGTTAAATTTTTGTGGTAGCCTAGGCCTGCAACAACAAGTCATTGGCATATTGTCAATGTCATTTGTCTGATGTATTTGTAATGAATAAAATATTGTTCAAACCAACAACAAGTCTTTGGTAAAGTTAAAAAAACAGTTTTTAAACATAAAGCCATGATTTTATGGTGCTGAATCGAACTTGTCACCAAAGTCATTTCTTGTCTAATTTTCTCAAAGTTTTTCTTCTTCTTCTTCATCTTACTGAGCGCCGTTATTTTTGTAGTATCTTAAGCCAGCACTCACATGTCCTGGGGTCAAGATAAAAACAGCCAAATCTGAAAGTGAAAACACTTCTGGGTAATAAAATATGTCCATGTCCATCTAGACAACAAATCCAAGGTGGAATTTTCCCTTTCCCGTACAGATCCTGTCAGGTGTTCATTGTCTATTATTAAGCTTTCACGTTTCAACATTTCAAAACCACTGGACCAATTTGAACCAAACTTAGTATGAAGCATCCGGTCACAGGTGATGGGGATTGTGATCTGTTCAAATGATGCATACATTTTGTAGGTTAGGGGTCCAAGTAACCACTACTGGCCTGGTATACACATGCACATGTAGTGGTAGCATTTATGTGATAACTTTATTTTCATATTTTCAACTTTTCCAAAATCATTTGACCAATTTCATAGCCCTTGGTAATGGAGATTCAAATTTGTGGCCCAATCAATCCAGGTGTTAAATATTGCAAAGTTAGTTGAAGTAATAGACATTTTGAGTGAACTCTTATGATCTATATCATGTATACATGCATGTATTCAAATTAAATGTTGACTACGATTTTGCTTTTATAACATGATATAACTTTCATTGACTTATGATGTCTTACATAATTGTCATAATAATTTGATTAGTCTTGAAATTTTGCATGATCCAGTGAAATTACTTCATAGAAAACTACGGTTTTAAATAGGTCTATAAGCCATGCATAAGGGTGGTTGATTAACAGTGGGATCAATTAAATTGTACTTGGCTTGCAAAGGTAACTAATTAACCTTTAGACATTGCGGCACTAATCAAATACATTTAAAAAAAAAAAAAGATAAATCCTTGGCTCTTACATGTATTAGTACATTAATATGACTCAATAAGTGCACAATAACAGAATAGTTATTAAAATGTACGTAAATATACATGTTTGACAGTGTACAGAATTTTTTATAAACTGTTGTTGAGCTGTTTTAAGGATACTTGAAACGTTAATTTTTTTGAAAACTTTACCTTTAATTTCCTCAAAATGTATTTGCAATAGACCGAATCAAGTATACATATATATCATTAGAAAACATACTTTACCATCTATTTAAATGCATCAGTTGAAAAAGTCCAATTGAGGCATTGGGTTAAAACAATAGAGCCAATTAAGTGAGTTTTTGACCACGCCCAGAAGGTCCCAATTTTCTATTAAATGGTTAATCCTAGGTGGGCCTCAATTTGGCATTCTAATCATCTATTAATGTTAATCTAGGAAAGAGTGTCTCGGTTTTTCTGTTTTTTATTCTTTGTTTTCAAACTAGAACTAATTACTTACAAAATTCTAATTTTTCTCACATCATTAACCCTTTTGAACTTTAAAAGCTTACTGCTTGATAACTAAAGTACCGGTACATGTATAATTATGTCAAAAATTTTAGACACTCTTTTCTACATATTTCTCTACTGAATTCCAATGCCAACATTCAAAGTGGTCTGACCATAAATAAAGGAGAAACTGGGGACGAAAGCATACACCTACATGTAATCAACATTTTGGAAGTTGAGAAAAAATCACAGTTTTGGGTAAATATTAACAATTTCTTTGAAAATCATGCCATAAAATCCAAATTTCACACACCATGTTAAAACCTTCAGTCTTGCAACATATCCAAACTTGTGTACTATTTCAGAGTAGAGATTTTGATTTTATATATAATGATAATTAAGGAAACACCTCTGTGTATCTGTACAAAATTCCCTTCATCATGTCATGATTTGGGAGCTAAAGTCGCCTGCCCAGAACATTCCCGCCATCATGTCATCTGACCAGAACAAGCCTCGATTCTTTGTAAAATCTGAAAATTAACTAACTCAAGTTATATAAAACATGATAACCAATCATAACTCGTTGGGGAGCCTGCTGTATATGTTTGACATCTGATCACAAAAAGTAAGCTTTGCTACAATGTTCATGTATGAAATGTATTCATAATTATAACTTCACAGAAAATAATATATATATATATATATATATATACATTACTCAAGTAAATGTGTCAGCAGTCAGCTATGTGCTGTGTGATACTTCAGTAAGACAGCACTGTAAAATCGCCATAAATGCACACTGCCATTAGTAGACACTGTCTCGATATGACCTAGGAATGTGTTGAAAGGCACAATAAACCTCAATAAAAACAAAAATATTCTTAATAAGAATATTCATTTTATTTGTAATTGGGAATATGTGTACGTATAATCAAGATATGTGGACATTCATATACATTTATGTAAACAATCATGTAGACAGTAGCAAGTACATGTAGTCTCAAAGATATGAACTTCAAAATCATCACTTTGTTAATTTCTTTGATATTGTCAGTTAACATTACTTTTAAATGAAATTCAATTCATTCAACCAAATGACTATAAGTAACATACATATACATAGCTCTAGATCTAACCTTAATTGCCTATCTGACCCAGGTGTTATTCAACATAGATACACATGTATGTTAAATAACTCATATTGACCATTGTTTGTTTGCAGTAGTATATATGACACGATTACCCTCTCCTTATCAACACTGTATTGTAGTACATATACTATATCATGATTTCTCATGGTGTCAACCAAAAATAAGTAAATCTAAACACATAATACAGGGAGCTTTGTAAGTATTCTTGTTCATATTGTTTCTATAGAATATATGTACATTTATATATATAGAACACAAGATTTACATGCAATTACCTGTATAACTTTAAACATGTAAGTGTACATGTTTGTTTGTTTGTTTTATTGGGGTTTAGCATCCCTTTAACTCATGTATAGGTCATATACAATGTAGAGACGGTGTCTGCTTGTGACAGTGCGCACTAACGGCGACTTTATAATGCTGTGTCACTGAACTATCACACCACATGCACATTGACATGATACTTCACTCAGTCACATTATACTGACACCTAGCAAACCAGTCCTCCTTGAGCTCCTACCCAGTAATGCTGGGCGCTTAGCAAGGAGTGAGAAGATTGCCTATTTTTAAAGTCTTGGGTTTTGACCTGACCGGGATTCGAACCCACCACTGTGAATTCTAGCACCAATCTACCTGCACGAAGTGAGTGCCCTAACCACTGGGCCACCATGCTGGTACATGTACATGTATAAAGGAAAAGAAAGTTAAATCAATGGGTTCATCAAACTAACAAATTGATATTTATGTGCAGTTATATACATGTAAGTGTAATTAGGATATATATCTAACTTTATATTATTGTGTGCTGTTGTACAGTTGTAGTGATCAATTATGATTCTTAATTTACTAGAAGTAAAAAAATCCTTTGATGTGTTTCACTACATGTACATTTATAGGCTGTGTATGGACACTGTATACATTTGTACATGTATATATATTAATGAATTCTCAGATGTGTTTAACGTTATGTATGGTCTGTGTGGAAACAGTATATACAAATGTATGTATAGTAATTTGTTCTCTGACATGTTTAGATACATGTATGTGTACATATATGTGTGGACACTGTACGTATATATTGATGTATTCTCTGAAGTGTTTAACTATGTGTATGGACAATATATATATGTGAAATGACATGAACAAACAACAAATATTATATGCTTCTTAACGGTTGTTTTAATCTATTTTTGACAGATGTATATTAACTGAGGAGGACAGCAATGGCCGTGCAAGCCAAGTGTGATCCACTGTTAGATGATTTTAAGAGACTGTTAACGTTGTGTAGACACACTATCACTGAACTTACTTACCATTGTAGTGACCATGTAGTTGTAACTGACCATACAGTTGTAACTGACCATGTTTGGAGGTCATAGTTGAGTGGTACTGCAGTGGAATAAAAACACTATTCCAGGATTCAGGTGGCTTCCTTCACTTTCAAAATGGATACGCCTTCAGTGGAAGAGCCAGATAATGACCCAGAAGTGGACAAAATCCCTGGTGCAGTTAATGACCCAGAAATGGACATAATTCATACCACTGACATTGACCCCAATACAGAAAATGACCCTGATGAGGAAAAAGACCATAATGTGGACATACTGGACAAAGAGTCTGTTGATACTGAAAACACTGCTATAGGTGTTGACTCTTTAAGTGCTGATATGGAACAAATTAATGACAAACCGAAGGATGTGGATAAAACAGCTAGTGATAAAACTGAGGATGTCGACAAATCCCAAAATGAGGAACAAACAGCTTCTGACAAATCCATGGATGTGGAACAAACAGTTTGTGAAAAATCTGAGGATGTTGAACAAGCAGCTTGTGATGAATCCCAGGATGTTGAACAAACAGTTTGTGACGAAACTGATGATTTTGATGAAACCGCGTGCAACAAATCAAAGGACATAGAACAGGACGCTAATAGTTCAATGATGTTAGAGGTTAGTTGTGTGGTTCCGCCACAGGATCTGTGTAAGGAGTCTAGTGATCCATCTTGTGACCCTTCATATTCTCAGTTGGAGGCTTTAGATACAGTGGAAGAGAAACCAAGGTCATCAGTATCTCCAAAAATAGCCAGACCCAAGTTGCCAGAATTTACTGGTAATGGACGAATTTCTAGTCAACATAGTCGAGCAAATACAGATCCTGGGAGAGGAGGTGAAATAAAGGCCATCATTGATCAAACTATGGAAGACATTAAGGAATTAAATAAAGTGGATTTTGCTATTTTTAGTAGACCAAAGAAATTTCCAAAACCTTTTTCACAACGATCTCAATCAACACACGTGTCACCAAGGGCTTCACCTACCCCAGGTTCGCCCTCAACCATGGAGGAAAAGTCTGTATTAAATCGTAGTCGTAGTCTCAAACTTCTGACAGATATACTAAAAAGTGGGCGAGGTGGTGGAATGAATAATGATTTTAAATCCGGAAACATTCCAAAAGTAAGCGAAGGAGGCAGTAATAAATCAAACAGTGATGGTCAATTAGTTCAAGAAAGGAATAATTCAAGTAGGACTAGTGAAAGGCGCTCAAGTTCTGATGGTCAGCTGGAATCACAGAAATGTAAAGCTGCAGGTCAAGATGCTGGTTTAATGAGTGCCCATGATATTGGTAGATACAGTGATAAAAAGAGAAATGTGGGGGATAAATTATCTCATCATACTCATAGAAGAAAATTTGGGTCAGCTACAAAACACAAAGAAGGAACTGGAGCATTTAGGCGTGCAAAAAGTGAAGTGCGTAAAATGCCAGTTTCAGACGATGAGGGTTTAGACGTAACTTCTGATCATGAAGGAGGTCATGCCTTGTCTAAGCCTTACCATTCTATAGACACAAACTCACAGTTTTTTACTCTTTATAAAACTGGTCCATCAAAGAGGAGGCCACGATTTGGAGGTCTGGTGTCAAGGTTTAAATCAAATTCTCAGGGGGAGGAGACACCATCAACTAAACCAGATGACCAGACTGCCAAGAGATTTAATCGTGTGGAACTGAAACCGATTGGTTCTAAAAACAGGTTTCAGTCCCTAAGACATGTGACTCACCCTCCCCACTCACAAACTACATTCCGGGAGGGAGGCACAATGGACTCTAACGGCTTTGGTTCCATTTTGAAATCACCAAGTACAGAAAGTCCCCCACCTTTCCCAGAAGAAATGGAACGAACAAGTGATTTATCATTAACTGACAGTCAAGCAGGGCATAGTGATAGTATGGACGATGCTTCCTGTGGTGATTTGGATGAAACATTAATGACCAGGTCATGTGATAGTGTCAAACCTGACTTCAAAGTCAGTAGCAAACAATATAAACCAAAGTCAAAGAGTGACCCTAGTTCAAACAAGTCTCTAGACTTGATAGCAGACCTGCCTCAGGTGATCAACTCCTCACACAGCTCTCCTCTTCTCTCTAAAGACAGTGATGCTGAGAACCAGGAGGAAGAGGATACAGAGGTGGAGTTGGAGGAGGCAGCTGTCAAACGTAAGATAAGTGGCAATAAAAAGCCTTCATTGGATACTTCAGAATCATTTGATGATGGTACCCCATTGCAATTTGAAGCTAAGGAAAAGAACACTAGATCATATTCAATGGAGGAAGAAGGCTATGTATCTCCAGGGAGTGATGGGGGACATGTACCACATTATATATCAACTATGGTGTATGGAGGTGCATCAGCACCCTCAACTCCAGCAAACCAGTCACCAACAAATACTTTAGACAGGTCTCAATATTTAAACGTTCCTAGTGGGGGAGCACCACCAAGTAAAAAGTCTATTGCTCGCAGTGCTAGTTCTGCAAGTGTTTTGACCAGAGAGCGAAAATATTCCGGAGGAACAAAGGAAAAAGACACTACACGTAAACACAGTATGACCAGTGGAGATGATAACTCCAATGTATTAAAACCTGAATTACTTCCCCTTGGAGAGAGCAATCAGGCATTAAGTATGCCAAGCATGCTTCCAGCATGGAAGAGAGATCGTGGACCGTCAATGTCACCTGAAAGAGATCCATCCCTTGTTAAGGTCAGTGCTTTTTCCTACATTTAAACATGAGCAATTAACTCCATATACAAAATTAATATACATATTGTATGCATTTAAACTTTAAAAAAAGAAAATTTAAATAAGTAGAATATTTTGTGTACATGAACATGTATGCTCCAAAGATCTGGAGTCAATGAATAGGTGGAAAACAAACCTTAGCTTGCATATGTAAAGTCGAGGTGTATGGGATAATGGTTATGCTGCTTGTCTGTGCTTCTGTTTGGCTGGTCTTTTTACCACTCTTGTTTTAATTACATACATGTATCTTTTCTGATTTTTCTGAAATTTTGTATAAAAATCTAATTTAGCAATATATATCTTGGACAAGTTTGATAATGAGCATCTTCCATGGAAAATTGAGTTGTCCCCCTTTATTACCTCTTGGATGTCATTATCTTTACACTCGGACCAAAAAAAATAAATACTGTGTTTCCACTAACAGCTTCAAAAAATGTAGGGTAGGTAACCTATAGGTAGGAAAATCTTTTTATTTTACTTTTAAGTTTTTACATCGGTTATATAGAGACAGAAGTTCTGACTTTAACAGTGCTTGTCTGAAAATGGCAAAAAAAAACTTTAAGGGTACTAAAAATTAGGGTCGGTAGGGTTAGCGGAAACACAAGTATTTGTTCTTTTGGCCTCAACAGTCAACAGTTTTCATCTTTTTATGATGAAGTTTAAAAATTTAGTATACGGGTAAAAATAACAATTTATATATAATTACCTCACTATCTTGGATGAGTTCAATATTGATTATTTTCCATTGAAGATTGTTTGAATTATCCCCCTTTATTACCTTTTTCAGATGTTGTTACCACTTATATATAATTAACATTAAATAGTTTTCATCCAATTGAGATGAAATTTGGTACAATATATATGAATACATGTATATACATTTATTTATAGGAATATCTTGGAAGAATTAAATTTGATATCAAGGATTTTCAGTTTAAAATTGTTTGAATTATCCTTCTTGACTAACGCTCAGTCTTTTTTATCACTCTACTACGACATTTCCTTCTACCACTTAAAAGCAATTTATTATAAACATGTTTCTTCTCAATAATATCTGGGATGAGTTTGAAAACAGCGTTTTCCATTAAGAATTGTTTGAATTGTCCCCCTTTAGTACCTCTATCAGAATTTGTTACCTACCTATAGCTACATGTACATATACATGTAAAATCAACAACAGTTCTTATCCAATTTTGAAGAAATTTTGTGTAGCATTTTATTTACCTTGGTAAAATCTTGGATGAGTTTTGATAAGGTGCAATAGTACTTTCTATTCAAAATTACTTAAATTACCCTCCTTTATAAACCTTTGTTTTCTTACATGGCTACACTTTATAACACACTATGCCTCCAGTTTTATTATGACCACTATACATAATTTTGATCGTTCTTGTATTGGTACATGTATTATTGATCATGATCAATTATAACTTTGAGTCCTATTTGCTATACAAGTCTTCAAATTCTTTGAGGACTGATCATGATCCCACATATGCATTTGTATACCCTCACACAAAAAGAATAAGTCACACTCCTGTTGTACAATTAGCTTAGTGTTGATCTGTCATTTTCTTAAATATCTTATTGATCCTATTGTTATCTGTGTCTGTCACAACTAAAACCTTAAAATGTCTTAATGTGTGGTCATGAGTGTGCACGTATGTGCGAGTACACATGGGTGACTACATGCATGTACATGTACATACATTCAACTTTATTTACTGTATATAGTATCCTTTGATAATAATAAGGCCATGCCTGTTACCAACAATGAATTCTATATATGCAGCCTTTGAGACCAGCTTCATTGATACACACACAAGTTTGGGAAGTGATGTGTACCTTTAACCAGGTTACAAGCCTGCTGAAGATGTTTATTTTGTGTATTGTATGATAGCTAGGTCAGCTGTAGCTCCCCCTCCACCTGTGTGTTGAGTATACACCTTGCTTTGAGGTGCACTGTATCTGGATGATTACATTCTATTTCTAGGGTAGGGATGGATGGTGGCAGCCTCCATGTATACACATTGTTGAGTTATAGGGATGAAACACTTATAATTTTATGGCTTTGATTCTGAATGTTACAAAGATATATATGTCTTAAATATTCTTACATGTCTTATGTATATATATTTAGAATGCTCTTTTCTACATGCATATATACATGTATGTACAATGTACTTGTGTTATAAATGTGCAGTAACAGATTTCTAGATATCATTTTTAAGCCAGGGGTACACCTTTCAGGTGTAGCCACAGGCTTATTGGGATTACTTTGCTCACACATACTCTCAACACAAAAGTACTGTAGGAAGACCTGTTGACATCTTCCACAGAAAGTAGTAC
>JAUMGZ010082229.1:0-18150 GCA_032359645.1 Pododesmus macrochisma
TCTATGCCATTCTGTAGAATGTCATAGCAGAGGTCTGGCTGCGAAGAGCCATTCACCTCAATAGCACCAAGAGTAAAGTAAAAGTAAGATAGAAAACAGAAGAAAGAAGTAGGAACACAAATAGTAACTCAAAACAAGAGTTACTTAGCGAAGTCAAACTGCAAAGAGTCTTTCACTTGCCTGAGTGCCATAGCGAAGAAGAAGAGAGAGAGCGTAGAGTCGAGTGCTGAATATAGAGTAGAATTCAGTTTAAATCATAAATTACAACACATCTTTTAAGGTACCAGATTCGTTCAGAACAAATATAATACCTATCCGATCCCTGGTAATATCAAAGTATGAATTACATTATCTAAAAACATGTTCTACAATTAATATATACATCACATATTAATCAGACATTGTCATTATGTTTAAATTAGCATCAATTAGGTATAACCATTAATAAAAGTAAGGGAGATAACTCTTTTAGAGAGAAATGACCTGGCCAATTTAGCCTGACCGTCACACAAATATAAGACTAGAAATGTGAATAAAATACTTGCTTGTCCACATCGTTTAATATACAATTTAATGCTTCTAAATACATATACATAAAAGTTTGTTTGTGTGTAGCCATTTGATCATTTCATCGTTTGACCTGGCCACGGAAATCACTCTTAACCATGCATCCCTATGTGAAAAAAGCATACATATCTAATATTCTGCCACTGTCACAAACGGGTACCCAATATTACGTGTCGGGATGTAACCAATCTTTTGATAATTCATTGAAGAAAACTTATTCAACGGAACATGCAGTAAACACTATGTTACTTTATTATTTATCTTTAGTTACTTTGACATTTTTGAAAAACATTTTTATGAAGTCCTTTCTCAACCATTTTTTTTTAATGAATCTTTCATTGATGAGTAAGAAAAATAACATAGATATCTTGTTTAGTACTACAGTTGACATCAACTTTTCAATAATTTTTATAAATGACATGTTAAGTGTCAAGAAAAGATATACGTGATTGTTCTGGTTTATTTGGGTTTAACTTCCCTTTTAACGCATGTTTAGGTCATATCAAAACGGTGTCTATTTTTGAACTAAGGCCGACTTTATGGTGCTGTTTCATTGATATATCACGCTGCAGACACTTCGGCACGGTACTTCACTTGGTCGCATTTTCGTGACACACAGTCAGCCAGTCCAGCTTCTCCAACATAGAAATGTTAACTGCTAACAAGGAGCGAGAAGATTGCCTAATTTTCACGTCAATGAAAATTTCCATTTCAATAAATTTTTAACAGATATATTAAATCAAAGATGTGATATAACATTATCTATACCTGGTCTCTGATTAAACCAGGAACTTTTAATACTAAAATAGTATTAAAAGTTCCTGATTAAACGTATGGAGTTTAATCTTAAATTGTGGTGATTTTTTTTTTTGGTGAAAACGGGTTGATCCAGAAATGACTTGCGTTTGGTAGATCCAGAGGCGTTTTATTTAGATGCCTCTGGTAGATCTAGATGCATTTAAAAAAAAAGCTGAGAAAGTGTAAGAGAATTGCGTGGGATGAAATCAGCACTGAATCTTTTCGCCAGTTTAAGCCGACACTGTTACTGGGAAAATTTATAACGCACCCTTTCCTTAGTCACATAAAATGGTGATGTCAACCAATCTGCTGATCACGTGACTATCGATAGCTTGGCAGCCATGATGGTCTATGTTGAGTTGCTCCACTTCACTCAAGAAGAATGAATCTCTTCCTTGTGTTGGTCTTCAAAAAGTCAAAGCTGAAAAGAAATTATACAGATTAACGAATCGTCTGTTGAAAAAGTAAATATTGAGATTGGTAAGAAAGCGTATCGAAAAGTCCAAGTCGTTATTTTGGTCAGTCACCGTGTTTTGTTTTGTGATTTCTCGCCCTGTTTTGACACAATGGACAAAGCCAACAGTCTGTCGTGAACATTTCTCGCGTGTCCTAGAGACATTTTACCCACATTTGTAGTATTCTCAATTATATTTGATGTCTAGAATTATAGGATTTATTCAAATCAATGAATATGATCATTTCAACTGAGCATCGTGCGTTTAATTTACTTCTGTGGTGACAATGGAGAGAAAAATAACAGCTGATGTTGTGATAGTGTAGATCACAAACAATGAATGACCTAGTCACTGGGCCAATGTGACAAATCAAATTGATTTCTTAAACAAGTTGTAACTGTTTACACTTATATACAACTGAATAAAAACAATAACAAAATGCTTCAAAACTACAACATTGTTTTTGTAAAATTTCATCACTGGTAAACAAAAATGCTAAGAATAGCCTACTGATGTTGTTGGGTTTATTTTTGGTAGGAAATAAGATGCACTTATTGCATTTGTACAATGAGTTGCTTCAAAGCTTTCCCTAGAATGTGGGACGAAAGTCTTGCACAAACATATTGGTGGCCATGTTTCAGTTTGCAATTTTGTGATTATATATGTGCCTGAGAGATAAAGGATTGCTGTTCTCGTGTCCCAATCCGAGGAAACATTTTGATTCAAACTAGCCATTATGTGTTTTACCGAAGTCAAAACTTAAGATACTATTCTTATGATCAAGCTGTGCCACAAACCTCTCGATCGTACATCTAAAAGATTTTTATTCCTACACACTATAATAACTTCACCAAAAGGCCGATGACAGGATGTTAAACATGTGGTCGTCATGGCCATAGATAAAATCTCGTAATATTTGAAGCAACTTTCTGGCAAACCCCTAGGTAACATATTTATCCTGGTTTTAAATAAAATCTACCCTTATTCAACCATAATGTGTTATCATCTTAATAACATGGCATTACATATGCAATCATAAAAATTCTTATCGTATCTGTTACCGGCTTTGTAAGCAATTCTGCTTCTACCAGTCATCATATTGGCACTTATGGCATTTATACAATGAGTTCTTTTACATGCACAAGAGACACAGGATCCAGACTGCCATTTTTTAGTCCCCATCTGACGGACCATTTAATTTTGATACGAGCTGCGCATGCCACGTTAAATGTATTGCTCAAGTACATACCTGGCGCTCGGGCAGTGCCCAAGCTGCACTGCAAACCCCCAATCATACAATTTAGAAATCCCTATTGCTGACCACTGCACCACCGAGACCCACTAAAAATGAAGTCATTGTTTTGTTATATCATATAATATAAATTATATAATATACAGAGGTAAATGGAAGTCGGGTACACAATAGTTACTGAGTTCTGACCATACTTATATATAGAACATTTGGTCCTATAATATTAGGTACTTGTATGGTTAAAAAAAATTCGAAGTGGAGCCGTACATACATTAGTATGTAGCATCAAAGATAATTATTGTGATTGGTCAATAATTTATCTTTAAAGCTCATTCAAAAGTTTACCGTACATGACCACTCATGGGTCATTTTCAGGTCTTAACGTTGCACGTTATTAGAGATCAGCATTTTAATAAGATTGCCTGTCAGTTAAGACTGAGTTGCATACTCTGAGTTATTTTAATTTCCTATTTCATGCGATGTAAATATACTGTTAAACAAGTTTTTAGATGCCCAACACCAAAATAAAACTCAGTGTAAACACAGAGACTATATTTTTAGTAGACTGCTAAAGAACGGTTAGCTCAATTAAACTTTGCATATAGATTAACACGACTGATGGTGACCATCACTAACCACAGCAGGTGATCCCTGCGAACGAAGGTCTTTGATCATCAGCTGCTGGCAAAGGTTTTTAAAAGTTTAAAGTATGTTGTTAACAATTGCTTACCAAAACATGAAACTAAAGTTTATAACAAAAATGTTAAGATTTATTACTAACAACACGGTCAACGAAAGCAATTCCCCAAAGTCCTTAGCAAACAGTTATTGCCTTTTGTTGCTGTCAGTCACAGATGTTTGACTATCTAATCCATTGTTCACAAGACACTGCTATTGTGTGAGAAGGTGTCAACCAGAAAGACACATTTCTGTAATTATGAATGTAACTCTTGTTCTTTTTTCCTCGTCCCATCATATACATCATTAGATATTACACAGTTTTGATTGTTTAGAATATATGAAAACACAACTTAACAAAAAACTTGAAAGACAATCTCCAAATAGATTGAAGATCATTTAATGGTAACAAGTAGGAAAACACAAGTTTCAGAGAGCTACAAAATATTATTATTATAAAAGTGAAACGATAAAATCTTTGCAGCCTTAAGTTCTACAAACAATAATTTGCGGAAAATTCTACAACAACAGACATGAGCACACCCACATACAGTATCAGAATTAAAGACAATTTCAATTGCACCAATCTTTCCCGGCTGTGTCAAACCTAAGACATTAAAATTTGGTAATTTTTCACTCCCTGCTAAGTGCTTAGCATTACTGGGTAGGAATTCGAGGAGGACTGCTGGTTAATGTGGTGTCAAAAGAATGTGACAGTGAAGTACATGTGTTTGGCATGATATTTCAGCGAGATAGCACTGTAAAATAGCAATCAGTGCGCACTGTAACAAGCAGACATCGTCTTGCAATTGATATAATCTAGACTTGAGTTGAAGGTATAAACTTAGACCATGATGAAATAATGAAACAACTACTTGTACCAATTACATTTTACTACTCATGGGTATCAGACTAGTGCATTGCAAGACATGTACAGGCTACCATATTGCTGTATATATATATACACATATTTGCCAACTCTCCCTATTTTGGAGGGAGTCTCCCTAATTTTTACACTCAATTTGCCCTTTTGACATTAGTATAATTCCTAAACCTTGCTTATAAACTTGCTTCAACTTGGTGTATTGCACAGAACTGCTTAAATGAGGCAGTTTGCACTACTATTTTGTCATATAGTGCATTGTATATAGGTATTATAGACATTTTAAGATTTTGCTACGCGTTTTCTCCCCCATGAAAATTTCAAAAAGTTGGCAAGTATGAAGACTGGAGTTTAATGCTCATATGTACTTACCTGAATCATAAAGAACGCATAACCATGGGAATAAAAAAAGGTTATGAGTTTTAGTGTCTGAGTTCAACGTTTAACACTGCTTTATGATTACAAAATGTTCATATTTTCTACCCCACTCACAGGAAGAGCGTTCGCTTCGTCTCGGAGTTAGAATCCCAGGTGTCGGCGAATACCGGCGGCGTCAAAAGGAGACATAGTCTCGATATGACCTATACATGAGTTGAAGGGATGTTAAGCCCAAGTAAAACAAAACAAAAATAACATTTCCACTTCTACTTAGGTGCATCTTGCACACCAATCAAGTTACGCTATAACAAACTGAAAAGAAGTGATTTATTTATGTTTGCTAGCGAAGATGCCCAAGGTGAAGGGGGTTAGATTTATTCAAATGGTGGAGCTTAGTCTGCAAGGACACCATTCGGGGGTGAAATTTGGGAAATTTGACCAAAAAAAGTAATTATAAAAATGCCTAAAACCAAATTACCAGATGGACGTTCAGACCCAAAACGAGCCTCTTGTTTTCATGTATATCTTATTATAAAACTGAGCTTTAGACTCCTTTTAGGGCACTGTTCGTTTAAACAACAACTCCTGTTTGTTTTGTATATGAAAGATGTTTTTGAATATTGGTTGTTGATTTTGTATTAACGTATTGTTTACCCTTTTCGCCACCCATAGCAGACTTGCCAAGAAACACCTTTTATTGACGTACTTACTTGGAGTTATCTTTCTTGGCGAAGCGCTATCCTTGTTTCCTTTACAAATTTACACAACCCTGGAATTACTGGTGTTTTCAGCATGGTAAATTGTTTAATTATTGCTGGATTGACCACATCAATGAATATTGTATACCTACGATGTATCAAGAAACTTCATTAAAGGAAAGTATTGGTCTGATATTGTGCTCAATTTTACTTGAAAGCTAAAATTGGACCCACTCATTCTTTACGTCATGAATTTAAGTGCAAAAGTATATATATATATATGTGTGTGTGTGCACGTAAATTTCCGGGGGTCTATTGCAGGGAGTGGGGTGGGTCTGAGATTTAAAGACCTTAAGGTGCTTCCTGGAGCAGTTTGATGTTCGTGTTTACATGTTATTTCAATTTTTTGTGAAGAGTTAGTGACCAAAATAGTGTGTGAAAATAACTTATTCAATCAGACATAGTTGATTCACATGAAGTTGGAAACATCGAGCTAAGCGTTTCTTGCGTGTATATTTTCTAGGACATATGCTCGGTACAGTTTAGGTCTTGTGTTAGGAACTTAGCAGAATAGATCGATGCTTCCCCGCGCTTAGAACTATGTGCCTCTCGGATCTCTCGAGACTATCCAATATTACCCCTTACTCCGAAACTTCATTTTTCAAATGCCTAAACCCAATTCCATTAGTTCTGGATTAAGATTGACGTTGGTATTGGGGAAAGAAACACATAAAGAACAGACAACACCGTCATCTTTAACAGAATAACGCAAAGAGGGTCGCTGTTCTGCCAACGCCCTACAATAACGCCTGTTTTGTCTGTAAGAAGGTGTCACGGTGGGAAATCACTTCTATTAGTCACGACTTTAAATTGTCCGTTATCTGCAAGTTACTTACTAATATATAAGACTTGTGTTTCACTGGGAAAACAGTGTCATTTTTACCGTATCATGACAAAAGACCCAAGAAGGAACACTCAAAAATAGGACAGAAACGAGAAATTAAAGCAATAAAGATAGTTCAAAAAGGAGAGTGAATCCATGTAACGGTTTTCCCGCCTAGTCTTCTGTCAAACTTTACATGAAGCTCTTTTTCTAATCAGGAGGATAACAGATTCCTGTACACGGTAGCGCAAGCTTAGCGTCCCCTATGAAGGGCGTGATGATCGTTGTCCGGTCTCTATCCTTTAACCTTTCTGACTTGGGTGACCCTACCAAGAACACTAGTTCCCAACAGCATAACTCTCCAGTTCATCGAGATACTAAAACCTCCTTACCACGATAAAACAACTCTTAGAGTAAATATGTAGTACTCTTTTGTGTTTGAGACATGATTGTTTTCATGCTATGCAATGGCCACGCACCGGTGTGACATTTTGTGTACCTTATAAATCCTCTTACAGTACACTCAAAACCATTTAACCAATTTCAACCAAACTTCGTAGGAAGCATACATGGGTGAAAAGGAGTCATAGTTTGTTTCCAAATGATTGGTCTCCGTCTCTATAGGTCGCCACTAGGGGGACACAAATGGGGAAAATTTGACAAAATTTCAAGCAAAACCATATTATAAACTAGAATTTAATGCTAGCGTGTATAGTGGGCACGAAGAACCATTTTTTGTTGAAGGTGGCATCTATGGGGACAAATATAGGGGTCAAAATTCAACACTATTGCAAATATGTTAACTTTTCTTCACATTTTTGACTTTTCTAAAACCATATTTCTAAGACCTTTTTCAACCGATCTTAGTCGATTCAGACTCAACCAATTGGATGGTATAGTTAACCACTTAATACAGCGACTCTTTATCCATGTGGGTTGATTAAGGACTAGCTGTGAGAACCGCAGCTCATTTTGGCCTTAAAGGTTGGACAGCTGACCACCACAGAAGGCCAAAATGAGCTTTGGTTTCCACAGCTAATTTAGATAGGATGGTCAACAGGACTCCACTGGAACGTGTGCTTAAACCGATTGATACGGTGCCTGGTTGTCCGTCTGGACTAAATCAGGAATGACAGCCAGACGGTGTGGTTAAGTGTTAGTGTGTATTGACTAAGGACGATCGACCACCGTCAATAGTTTTCCTAAAGTACAAACATAACATTAATATGATCGTGTTCTTAATGAACGTTCATATAATACAAGACATCGGGCGAGAAATACTGAGTGAGCCATACCAATAGCTTTAACAACAGAACTCAATAACACCTTACAAATTAACAAATAGACAAATTTCGTTTTATAAAAATGGTTTACTTTAGTTTAAAATACAAGTATCTAAGCTTGATTAAATCACAAATTAATAGTTCATGTATAATATTAATTATCTTATATTAAAGTCAATGTGAGACCATATCATTGGTTCCTGATTGACAAAATTCAACACATTTGTAATTATTAAAAGGATTCTATATACCAAGCAAGTTGATGGTTTTTAACGTAGGGCGAAAAACTTTCCTATAATATCCACTCTTTAAGCACGTATGCATCAATACGAACAAGTTCGATTTATCTAGTAAATTATGTTTTGGGATCTGACATCGTCATGAAATATGGCAGTTATCAAGTTGACCAATAAACAGACCCTACAGTGAACGGACCGGCACGGTAGCTAAGTGGTGGAGCGTTGGCTTCGTGTTCCGGTAGGCGCGGGCTTGATCCCCGGCCGCGTCAAACCTAAGATGTTAAAATGAGTAATCATATTGTTCACTGCTAAGCGCTCAGGATTTCCCGGTAGGAGAAAGACTGGTTGACTCAGTGCCAGGATAGTGTGACTGTGTGAAGTATTATGTCAACGTGTCTGCAGCTTGATACGTCAGTTAGACAACACTATAAAGTTACCATTGTTGTTAACTGTCACAAGCTGACACCGTCTCAATGTGATATAAACATGTGTTAAAGGGACGTTAAACCCCAATAAAAATAAATTAATCAATAAACTATTGTGAACGGTGACTGACGGTACGGTTAAAATATCTAGCCTCCTCTGATTTACTGAGGGTGAAACCATTGATATGAAGGGAAAAGCTGAGCCATTTGTTATTAGGAAAATTGACCTTTGTTTATGTTTTGCTTTTCCAGAAAGAGGTGATTGGTTGCTGTTATGTCTGTTTGACACACGTTTGCTCCTATAATTGAGGTAGAATAACTGATCTTTTAAGAATGATCTTCACTTCAAGGTATTGGCTGATTTACAGCGAACAGTAACGATGAATTATACGACAAGTATTTGCTACCGTATTCCCTATATTGTATCGGTCCAGTGAAGCAGTTAGGCTGTGCTAATGTTTTGTGTCAATACAAGCCCTAGAAATATGGCAGTCGGTAAATAATAAACACGTAGAGCACCTTTGACCGGAAGCAACTTAACGGCAACATTATTTTTGTTGTTTCCAATACATGTACATTTAAAAAAAGTCACACTTATATTTTGAATATAACACACCAGAAAAAAATTAGAATCTTGACAAGTCTTTATTGCAATATTTCACTACTCGTGATCGCGCCCCCTTTGTTTTTTCCTTTTTATGGCACTCCTTTTGAGGTAAGATCGTTTACATGTGAGCGATCAAAGTGTTTTCTACTTTCGTATCTCCAATAAGTGTTTATGCACTAATTAACTAGTTGAAACCATATTTTTGGGTGGATATGTAAATTTATTAACTCTTAACAAGTCATGTTTTTCTTGCGAGTATATCTCAGAGCATTTCGGGCTGTATAAAAAAATACCAATGTAGACTTATTTCAATTATAGAATGACTTCGTATATATGTTAAATATATAACTCGCTAACAGTTCAGCAACATACATACTTTCAACAAATTAACTAAACAATTCACAGTGTAAAATTGACTCGATAGTTATAAATGGAAAATATAAAATGGACGAAACTGTAAATTGCACATTACACATATAAATGCCATAAAATGTGCATTGTTAAACATTAAGTTAATTCTTAAGTTGGAAGAATTACACAATTATAATTACGCCAATCAATGTCATTTCATTTTTAAAAAAAATATACAAGAAATTCACAACTACTAAGGACATATAAAAATAAAGAATAATTATAACTTCACGTAAAACCGTAAAAATGTCATAACTAGTAGATTTTTAGGCAAAACTGACTACATGAACAAGAACGAGTAAAACAGAGGAAAAGTTGAAACATGACACGAGGACACGTGTTTTACGGGTTCGTTTGTTTCAGTGTGTATATTATAATATTTGGTATATCATTTGCGGGTATATCGCTACGGCATATCGCTACAGCTTAGTTGTGTATTCACACATCGAGTATGTCGCCACTGTTTAGTGTTGAATTCACACGCCTAGTATGTCGCCACTGTTTAGTGTTGTATTCACACGTCGTGTATGTCGCCACTGTTAAGTTTTGTATTCACACGTCGAGTATGTCGCCACCATTCAGTGGTGCATTCAAGCGTTTTGAATATCACGACGGTTCAGTGGTGTATTCACACAATTTGTATATCGCCACGTTTCAGTGGTGTATTCATACGTTTTATATATCGTCACGGTTCAGTGGTGTATTCACACGTTTTGTATATTGCCGCGGTTTACTGGTATATTTGCGCGTTTTGTATGTCATCACGGTTCAGTGGTGTATTCACACGTTGTGCATGTCACTGGCATTCAGATGCGCCTTTGCAGTCTCGGTGCGTTTCTAAGCTTCAGTTGCGTTTTCACTGTTCTAATAAATTGCAACGCCACTGCGGTCCAGTTGTGTTTTTCTTTACAGCTTTTTGGTATGTCTCTTTGGTTCAGCTGTGTCCTAGTGATTTGAGTAGATTACTACGGCTCAATTGTGTCGTTATGGTTCAGTTTTGTCGCTGCAGTTTTAGTATGTCGGTACGGATTTGTTGTGTCGTAACGGTTTTTGTTGTGTCGTAACGGCTTTTGGTATGTCGCTACGGATTCGATGTGTCGTTACGGTTATTGATATGTCGCTACGGTTTTTTGTTTGTATCGTTACGGTTTTGGGTATGCTGCTACGGATTTTTTGTATCGTTGCGGTTTTTGGTATGTCGCTACGGATTATTTTTGTGTCGTTAAGGTTTTTGGTGTGTCGCTACGGATATTTTTTGTGTCGTTACGGTGTTTGATATGTCGCCACGGATTTGCATGATGTACCGTGACGGTTTTTGGTATGTCGCTACAGTTCAATTGTGCCTTGTTAGTTTTGGTATGTCGCAGGTTTCTTAAAAGTTCTTGAATGTTTAAACTGTGGTCATTATATGTCCATTCATCATCAAGACTTTGATGAAAAAGTCCAGCATATGGAGATTAACATGAAAACAGTTACATTGTAATGTATGCACCTTAACCCGACCTTAACACCTATATCATAAGGTACAATACACACTGGATTATACCACCAACAGAGCTATCTTTATACTATCATACATTAATATTATGTATAAACAAAATGTGGATAATACATCCAATATAGATATCTCTAAATTAGCATACATTCACTATAAAAACAAAATGTATATTTTTTATCCAACAAAGACATCTTATTATTACCATACATTAAGTATAAACAAACTTTGGACTATCGTAAAAAGAGACATCTCTCTGTGAGGATACAGCATATGTATAAAACAACATGTGAATTATACATCCGACAGAGACGTCTCTATATTAGCACTCATTAAGTATTAATACACTGTGGATTACTCATTCAGCATACATTATGTATTAATACACTGTGGATTATACAACCGGCATACACCGAGTATAAACACTGTGGATTATACATCCGGCATACATTAAGTATAAAACACACTGTGAATTATACATCAAAATTCATTAAATATAAACCACTGTGGATTATACATCCAGCATATATTAAGTATAAAACACTGTGAATTATACATCCTGTATACATTAAGTATAAAACGCTGGGGATTATACATCCAGCATGCATTAAGTATAAAACACTGTGGGTTATACATCCTGTATACATTAGGTATAAAACGCTGTGGATTATACACCCAGCACACATTAAGTATAAAACACTGTGGGTTATACATCTGGTATACATTAAGTATAAAACACTGTGGGTTATACATCTGGTATACATTAAGTATAAAAAACTGCTGATAATATATCCAACAGAAACCTTTGTCTATATAAACATACATTCAGTACATACATAATATATATATATATATTGTGACATTTCATGACTTAAAAATAAAAATTTGACAAATTGTTTGAAGTATCAATAAATCATCTTGCAACATATTCCATCCATGAAATAACCTCTTTGTAAGAAATTTTAACCAAATGTTTCACCTGAGAAAAAGACAAAATAGAAACAATGGTTAAATTTAAGAACAATGTATCAAACAGATGTCACAACTCTCTAAAAACCAAAAGTGTATTTACATGTCCTAAGGGAAGCCGAGATATTCCGTAACTCTAATATATATTTGGTAAAGTGTCGCAGTGTCATTTTTAGAAATTATATAAACGGATGTATGCATTACAGCCAGTTTTTGTGTGAACATTACAGTCACAATCTGTTGTGAACATTACAGTCACAATGTGTTGTGAACATTACAGTCACAATCTGTTGTGAACAATACAGTCACAATCTGTTGTGAACAATACAGTCACAATCTGTTGTGAACATTACAGTCATGTCTTGTTGTCAACACTACATTCACGGTTTGTTGTCAACATAACAGTCAATAGTTTGCTGGCGACATTACAGTCATGGTTTGTTGTGAACATTACAGCCACAATTTATTGTCAACATAACAGTCACAGATTAAGGTCAACATTACAGTCACAGTTTGTTGTCAACATGTCAGTCATAGTTTGTTGTGAACATTACAGCCACTGTTTGTTGTCAACATAACAGTCACAGACTAAGGTCAACATTACAGTCACAGTTTGTTGTCAACATGTTTGTCATAGTTTGTTGTCAACATTACAGTCATGGTTTGTTGCCAACATTACAGTCATGGGTTGTTGCCAACATTACAGTTAAATTGTGATGTCAACATTACAGCCACGGTGTCATTGGTAATCAAAGGCTTCTTAACATTACAGTCATAGTGTCAATGCTGTTAAAACGTTAGCAACCATGTCGCCACAGTGTAATCGGTAATTATAACGTGTATAGTCAATACAGTTTCAGTGTCACTTGTAATTGTAACGTTAGCCACAATTTAGCCACAGCGCCATTGGCATACTTGACGCTGACATGATTTAATACAGACACATTGTCATTAGCATTAGTATATTGTCTAAGATCATGTTATGCATCTAGGTACTTTGTTATACTGCCTTTAGCTATATTTCGCTTTACCAGGTCTACAAGGTCAACTAGGCCTGGAACCGGCCACTGGTACTCATTCGGAACAACACCATGAGTGGTGCATTCAAAAAACCAGAATATCGGATACCAGAATTTCCACTTTGTTTTATCGCGGATCTTTAATGAACGGTTATTTGCCAACGTGTGGTAGTACATGAACAATCTAGAGGCGATGATAAACGCGATGAGAACATCGATTGTATAATGTTCGTGGGAAGATAAGATGAAGAATAACGCTGCCAAATTAGCGGTCCATGATAAAATGTGCAGGATGTAGAACCGCCTCCGTGGTGTATCTACAAAACAGTTCAAATAATCAATAGTTTTCAATATTATCAACTTAAAAAATAATAATAAGTATATCGTGTGCTATTTACATAACATGACTAATGTATCAATATATGAAACTCGTTTATTTTAAACTTTGATTACACTGAAATAAACTGTTATATGTGTGCTACTTTATGATGAATGCAGGGGATGCTTTTGTTCATCCAACCGTGTAATTAATGTCAACGAATATAGATTGAAATTTTTACTGTCTGATAAAAACAAGATTTTACTTGCTCCTGTTTATTGACGTGTCGCAGCGTACATATCAATTAACAGGAGCAACTTAAATCTAGTTTTAATCAGTACGTTATTTCAAATAAAAAATTATAATAAATCTTATTTGCGCCATTACCTGACATCATTTCTTATATAATTCCCATGCTAAATAAGCATTTTGTGTGTTTATTATAATTTATTATATTCGTGTCAGTCTATTTCTCTATGATTCTTTCGCATACTCAAGTCAAAATATGTCTACTTTTATATCAATATTACCTGTTTTCACATTCGTATAAAATGTTGTAATATTAATCAAGTTTTATTTTATATACTTGCATTCCTTGATCAAGAAGCTAAGATCGAAGTTCTACAACACGAACTTACATTTCGTGATACAGAAGTTAAGAAGATCTACTGCGTGTACCTACATTTTGTCATAACGAAGTTAAGAAATCCTACTACTTGTACTTACATTTCGTG
Source organism: Pododesmus macrochisma (assembly GCA_032359645.1). Lineage (NCBI taxonomy): Eukaryota > Metazoa > Mollusca > Bivalvia > Pectinida > Anomiidae > Pododesmus > Pododesmus macrochisma. The sequence continues at coordinate 14,094 of JAUMGZ010082229.1, forward strand.
ATAAAGAAGTTAAAAAGTTAAAGAAGTTCTACTGCATGTACCTACATTTCGATTTAACGAAGTTAAGAAGTTCTACTGCATGTACCTACATTTCGATTTAACGAAATTAAGGAGTTCTACTGCATGTACCTACATTTCGATTTAACAAAGTTAAGAAGTTCTACTACGTGTACTTACATTCCGTAATAAAAAAGTTTAGGAGAGTTGCAGTTACAGTATGGCCACTGAAAATATAGTCGCCACAGGTTTTAACGCCATTCAAACTCATTCCCATCGCAAAGGAAATCTCTAGAGCTTTCTTAAAACGACTGAAGAAATCACCAGGTGTCTAAAAACGAAAAAATACACATGTCAACATCTCAACTGTATTAACTATCAAGTGTCAAAATGAAATATGAGTTAAAGTGTTATATCGACTGGTCACCTACAAAACTCAACACTTTACGTGTTGTATAAAACGTGTTGTGGTACAATGAAAGTAAAATATACATGCTGTATAAAATAGTGCCAATAGCTACTACAAACGAAAGTGAAAAAAAAAAAAATTATCACTTAGCTAATAATTAAGTTTATGTCAGTTTTGTGACAGTCAATACATGTTTATAACAGATTCGTATACGTAACAGTAATCGGAGCTGTTAAATTACTGGAGCAAACTTGGGTCCGCGCTGCATGGGTTTTATAGTCTAGACAGCTGATTAAAGTTAACGAAAATCTGTATACGAATGGGTAACAGTAGAACAAAGAACAACTGTGAGATAACTCAAATTTGGAAGTGCACTACAATAACTAACCAATATGTTACCATTGCAAATGGTTGATGGAACCAGAGGCGTATATAGTTCTATCTGTACGTCTCTGATGGAACTGACAGAAATAGTAAAACCTTTGAAAATGGATTCTCGCATTTTCAATATATGCTGAACACTTCTTTACTGTATGAATTATTTCCATGAAAGATTTTATTGTAAAACTTTCTTTACTCAACTTGCTTTAACGTTTATCAAATCGGTTGTCACAACTTCACGAATGGCGGGGTCATGCCGATAGACAAGAGTGGGGATCAAAGCTCATCTGCCTCAAATAATTATATAAAAACAAAATCAAACAAGTTTAATATACTCCACATCTGGAGCAATAAATGAATACTCCATCCGGAACCGGATAGAGTTTGTTTGCTGTGTAGTTCGAGTTTTCTAGTGAAAATTCTCAATTAAATTATTAAAGTATCTACTAGAAACTACACACCCTTTATAATATATGTGTACTACAAATGAAAGTAACAATAAGCATACTGTATATATTACGCATCGTGAATTTCTATGTGCTACCAACTCGCGTTCATGACCCGAAATTCAAGAGTGTTTTTTATTCCCGACAATGCGTTTACCCTGATTTAGCCAGCAAACTATATATAGTCTGGATAGAATATTGACGTAACTTAACACCGCCACTGTAGCATACACAATACCCCACATCTTAAATAAACACTCAAGGTACACGTACCACGTAAAATCCTGTTTACCTGATAACTCAGGTGGAACTAACTGAGCAATAAACGTAAGTCAAGGAAAGTTAGAGGTTCTTGTTTATAGTAAGGTACTCAAATCCTCTAGTTCTTTTGGTAAAGTTAGATGCTAGTGTTATTTGATGAAATTCTCAAGTCCTATAATTCGTTGAGTAAAGGTGTCATACTCAAATCCTCTAGTTAGTTTAGTAAAGTTAGATGCTAGAGTATTTTTTTTTTTTTTATAAATCATATACATATTACGAATTCCTCTAGTTTCGTTTAAGTCAAATTAGACTTTACGTAAGCGACCCCGTTCTTTGATCTTAGTTATAGGAACACTTGTAGTGAAACAGATAAGAAATTATTTGTTCACGGCAACCAAAGAACTTACCTTTCCCTTAGCTTCGTTGATTTACATACATGTATATAAAAGGTGAAAGATTATTTAGTGAATGGTACGCTGTCTTTAGGGCAATACATTACTAAGCATTAAGATACATATATTGACCCCCAGTAACATGTACAGACGAAGTCAATATGATAATAAATAGCATATACTCAACATGCATGTCAGGATATGTAAATCTTTCTTGAACTAACAAATAAAGCTATTCTTAACTATGAAAAGTAATGCGCTCGTAAAATTCTAATGTGGTAAATTTCTTCACATCACACAAGAACACAAAGAGCATGGACTAAATTAATATGATGCTAAACAGGTTATTTTCAACATTAGAGTCGGTAGACGTGCGTCTTTCTTGACGGTTATTACGGAGTTACTCTAAACTATGAAAATACACGTGTCGTTAAATTAAATTCAATCACACAAAAACCATGGACTGTAACTCAATATTATGCTATTAAATCTTTATATTTACATTACGATGTTATCTCTCTATATAAACAACAGAAATGGTTGGACGTTTATCTTAGCATAACTCTGGCGTAGTAATATTGAAAACGTGTCGTAGTACTTGTTTCAGTCCACCGCGCGCAATTTTTTCGTTTTTTAAACGTTTAACTGTTATTTTTTAATTGTAAAATTGTTGATTAACTTGTTTAAGAAAGTTTTTATGATTCAAATTAAATATGCATAAAACCATAATTCGTTTATATCTATTTTCCCTAAGTACTCTTTTGCTGCTACGGAAACGTGTCATCACTAGTCATACACTTACGACGGCAAATTTCAATTTCTGAAAAATTCATTTCTTGTGTACAAGGAATAAATGAATATTTAGCATTAAACTGTGATCTGTTGACGTTTATGGTGCTATAATTCTGAACAGGCGTGCAGACAAAATTAGCTCGTCATGAGAATTTGTCTGCACGCCTGTTCAGAATTATAGCACCATAAACGTCAACAGATCACAGTTTAATGCTTACATATTCAGCATGCATGCCAATCCATGTTTGTCTTTCTTGAACTATTAAGAAACTAATCTTAAACATGTAAAGAAATCAGTTCTTAGAAATGTTATGTTGTGAACTCCATTATATTGTAACAAAATAAACATAGTCTACAACAGTTTGCCACAATGATGTCATATTAAATTGTAAAATTACGTCCTGAATTAGCTTCACATGTAATACCACATCTCTCATTGAAAACTCACTACAGTTGATTCCGAGCGACCGACCTCATAACATCGACAACAAATTTATATTCAAACGGAAACCTCCTCACTACAGAGTAACTTCTAATGAACTACATGTATCCTGTCACATTGACATTGCGACATTGTCACAAACGTTGCTTCAAATGTAATATTATAATCTGTATAAGACCACGTGACTCTAGCTAACATCGTCACAAAATTATCTTCAAAAATTATACAACATCTCTCTGATTAAAATCCTCACAAAAATAGATTGAAATGTATACCCCGTATATTTGTTGAACATGTTCACTATACAAACGTTAAAAGCAGATCATATCTAGTTGGCATGGTCACAAAAGTGGCTACCAATGTTTTACCCCGTCTGTTTGAAAACGACCCAAAAAATCTTCAAATGTAATTACGTGTATTCTGTTTGAAAATCACACGAAAGAAGCTTCAAGCCCCGTCTTTCTGGTTGACATTTTCACAAACGTTTTTTTAAGATGCAATCGTCTCTTTGATTGTAATTGATACAAAATATAACTTCAATGTAAGAACGTCTCTCTGTTTGACATTATTACAGAAAGCTTCAAATGCAATACCGTGTATTCCTGCTTTCAAATGTAATACATGTACCAACTTTCTCGACACTGTCACAAGATTAGCTTCAAATGTAATACCAATTTTCTCTGTTCGACACTGTCACAAGATTAACTTAAAAATGTAATACCAATTTTCTCTGTTCGACACTGTCACAAGATTAACTTAAAAATGTAATACCAATTTTCTCTGTTCGACACTGTCACAAGATTAACTTAAAAATGTAATACCAATTTTCTCTGTTCGACACTGTCACAAGATTAACTTAAAAATGTAATACCAATTTTCTCTGTTCGACACTGTCACAAGATTAACTTAAAAATGTAATACCAATTTTCTCTGTTCG
>JAUMGZ010082340.1:0-18150 GCA_032359645.1 Pododesmus macrochisma
GGATTTCATTGAAACTTTGCATAAATGATTGGTATCTTATGTAGTTGTGCACCGGCATTTTAATTTGGGATTTCAACCCTTTTTGATGGAGTTATGCCCCTTTGTGCAAAATACTTGTCTGCGGTACTCCTTCTTAACTAAAGGGTGGTTTTCATTGAAACTTTGCAAGAATGATCGTTATCTTATGTAGTTTTGCATCGGCATTTTAGATTCCGACCCTTTTGATGGAGTTATGCCCCTTTGAGCAAAATACGTTTTCGTTGTCCTTTCCTTAACTAACAGGTGGATTCACAGAAAGAACAATCAGTATCTTATTTAGTTGTGCATCAGCATTTTAATTTCGAATTTCGACCCTTTTTGATGGAGTTATGTCCCTTTGTGCGAAAAGTTGTCCGTGCCCTGTGCACCAACATCTGAATTTTGTTGAAGTATAACTCTCAAATATACATAACTTGGCAGAAGCGGGGGTATTAGTCAGCCATCCTGGCGACAGCTCTAGTTAAAAAAAAGTATTTAATTGTCACATTTAATAATCAACAAACATATATAATTGAGAAAGTTTTAAATCTAGCAAGATATACTTCTCTAGATCAATGAAATTTATTTGTAAGCTTATATATCTGGACGCTCAGTGCATGTGCATGAGTTGTATAAATTAAAAAGAACATTTAATTTCAATTATGTATAATTTTCTGACTCAAAAGAATGAAATATAAAATTTGGCAAAATATTTTGCTCATGTTTTTCAAAACCCAGAGCTAACACTGAAATCCTCATGGGACAAACCTTTCTTGATGAAAAGTGAGTGTTTGGGTTAATTGTTGGTGTTTCAACTAAAATTCCTGCTCAAAAAGTTAATCGCTTTGTAAAATGCATCATCAGTAAACAATAGGCAAGGTTTCTGCAGCACAACTGGAGATTTACTGTGTGCATATACATTGAAGGCATTGGCACTTTCAGTATTTAAGTATTCAACATAAACATGTGCAGATCGTAGATCAGGAACAAATATTGTCAAATGCAATACTATGCCAGTTGACATAATGTATATATAAAAATGAAAAAATGTTAAAAGCTGGAATTCTGAATTTTATTTTTATTTTTTCCATCCTCCTACCCTATTAAAAAAAAATCTGTAAAACAAAAAATATAAAAAGTCAGGCCCTATTAATGTAGTGTTGGATTAATATATAATTAAATCGCCCCCTTGTAAGAGATGTAAAGTTGTCTTTGTATATTTATATACAACACAGTTAGTTTATAACAACTCAGTAGACATATATACTTTTGTATCTTTGTGTAATCCATCACCCTGATTACTGTACATGAATGTATTATTCAACAAAACTTCTTCATTCATTGGCACCAAAAGGAATAGTCTCTTGGTTTGTGTTCATGTCAAATTAGAGTTCAAGAATTAAAAGAGAACAATATGGCATAAAAATGACTATTTGACTTTTTCAAACAAAATGAAAAATTTCATACCATTAAAAATGACAGAAATATCAGTATACATGAATTATTGTTGTAGAATGTTCCTTACTCCTGCTGTGTTTTGACTAACCATGATACTGCTATGGGGGATGCCAAGAAAGCTAAACCTCTTAATGGTACAGCTTGTCAGAATGATCTGAATAACACAAAGTACATCAATAAAGTGGTAAGTATTTCATCTGTTTAAATTATGTACATCAAGTTTTTCATCTTGTACATGTTTGAAACTGTAGACTATTAAATAGAGAATTTTGTAGTTATTGATATATGAATATTCAGAATATAAAATGGATTAAGGATAAGAGTCTGATTGGCCCCATCTTTAACTGCTAGTACAAATATTGCCAACTATTTATTTTTAGTCTATCTGGAACACAGGTCCAATGTGGCGTTTTCCCATAGAAATCCAATCTGTTTTCAACAAAACTTGGAATGACACATCATTTGGGAATGCGTATTTAGATTTTACCAAGTGCTTGGCTTTCATTGGGCAGCTTTAGGTAGACCAAAAATGTGGAAATTTTACAAACTTTCAAATTCACTATTTGTAATAACTAAGTTTGTGCAAGGCATGATCTTTAGGTAAAAAATAGGTCACAAATTTTGGAGTAAAAATTCAGCATAGATAATTTGTTAACTTTTAGCGTTACCATCTTCTTAAAAACTAATGGACCAATTCAATTTCAGTAGGTAACCATAGGTCAAAAGGATTTACATTTGTTTTTTGGGCTCAGCCAAAAAGGAGAGTTATTTGGGAGAAGAAGTTTATTCAACATGAGCATCAAATACCAGTCACATTATCATGTAATGTATCCAAAGGCCATAAAGGTCTAATGGGCTTCTAGTTTGTTTATATAGTCCATTAGATTTATTTTGTTAAATCTACTCATAAAATGATGTAAACTATATGTCATCTTGTCTTTAAACTACAATTATTTAGGATACAAATTCTTGTTTTGTATTTGTCTTACTGAGTATACTTATTCCTGCCTTAATTATTCACAGGGCTGTAAGACGACACTTCTTGAAATGGCCATTACCTACAGCAGTATAATCATGGGAATTGGCATTGGTATTGGTGCCATTGAGGTAAGTTTATGACAATAGGTTGTCTAGTGCACTATCATTCTATTGAGAATTAGTATGGGTTAATTTCAGTGAGATGCTGTATCACAATGATCTTAATTTGACGGCTAGGAATGGGGTTGTTTCCTTGCTACAGATTTAATAATTTGGGTTAGTACATGGAGATCTAACTTTGTTCAAATTGTGACTTTTAGGCTATAAACGTACCCAAGACCAAGGGTCAAAGTTCAGTCTAAGCTATTTTGGGTTAATACTTCTAGAGAACTACAAGTGCCAAGTATTAAACACACAATTGGTTTAATTGTACATCTTGTTCAATATTAGCTATAGTTGGTTTATTTTAAAATTATTTTTGTTTCCACCAGATCTGGATGTTTGATATTTTATGTTTTATGCTAAAGACAAATCAATCAATTTTTATTCAAATTCTGACTCCATGATATATGGGAAATTGGCCTATTGTTATATTCAACACTATGCTGTACATGTTATGGGTATAAATTTCAAATTATATGATTTAACGTTCTTCTTTTGAACAAATTGTGCCAGAGCTTTAATATAACATACATGAATGATGCATCCTTAAGACATTTTGATTCAAGTTAGTTCTCAAGTTAGTTCTAACCATAACCCTTGGGCTATAAATGGGGTGTTGTCAAAGGGTTAAACAAAACATAATAGGTTTATGATTCAAAGAAACTCTGTAAAGCTACTGTATGTGTAAGATATTTGATATATAATTTGAAACATTCTGAGGACTAGGACAAAGTTTATGCACTATAAATTAAACACATTTTATGCATTTATATATGAAGCCTGTGGAGTTTTTATGTATGACATTATTTCTTTTTGTTTTTTATACAGATATTGGGAATTGTGTTTGCCATTTGTGTTTGCCGTCAAGTGGATGAGAATGATAAGTACAACTAAGGAGAGGAAGGAGACTTGTTGTTATCATGTGACTGCGTTCACTTTATTTTTAGTAAAATTCTAAAGACTTGTTTAACGAGGCTTACCATCTTCACTTTTGTTTTATGAGCTGTATTGTAAGACTTTTAAGTTAGAAACACTTACAATATTAAGATCTGTGTTATATTGTCAACACTGGTATACATTTGATTGTACTTTAAGATTTATTTAATAATAACCTCACTGTCACATCTTTTTAGAAAGCATTATTAATTGCCATGAAAACAGTAGATTCAAAAAGTACAGCACTTTTTCATATTTGTATCAATTTGTTGGCACTACTATAAAGTATGTAAAGAACACCAAATAATAGATGAACTTTCTATGTATTTTGAGAGATAGAGTTATCTCTCTTTAATGCTCAAGGTGTGATCTATGGGAGACAATTATCCTTGAGAATGACTGTAATTGCTCTAAGTACGCTACAAGCCACACATTTACTGTTCAAAGTAACACACAAGGCCTTCACACTTCATTGTTTTCAAGCTCACTAAACCTAATTAAATAAATTCAAGACATTTTTTTGTAGCTTTTGATAAAATTAGAAATCTCCTTTGACTAAAAATGATTTTTGTGACAGATTGGCTGAATATAATAAACAAATTAATTGTGTCATTGGATATAACTATATTGTTGTATATTAGTTTTCACCATTAAACAGTGCAATGTAGTGTAAAACTATTATGAAGGAAGTCTATCATGATTTGTGCTTGACATTACAAATGTACTACAGTAGTTTTAATTACATCTTAGAAGCAGCATCTTGCAGATGTTGAAAGTAACAAACTGTTATATCTGGCTAGAGTGTATTTACTGGAAAGACTTGACCAACACACATTGATTAAGATGCCAGGAGTTATGAAGAAAGTAAAATCAATTAATTATCTCTAGTCATGTATATGTGAGTTTCATTGTTCATTGTGTTTACTGCAGTGAATGTTGATATTAGTTTGACTCTACTATGACATTGGGTATGTTATAAAAGTTTTATTTTTGTATGACAGCTTGTCATTTCAATATTTCTCTTTATATCAATAATGCATTCTTTATAATTGTACGGTGTACTATATATCATACATTGTGTGCTTATTTACTGTGAGACATTAAGTGTTAGTCTTGTTTCATGTTCCAAGGGTTACTATTGAGTGTTAATCTTGAGAGAATTACAGTGTAATTTGCCTTATATACTATGGATATGTATTACTTTGCCATCTACAAATTGTCTGTATGTGAAGTTATTGTCAAGCTTGAAAGTCATTTATCAAAGACCAAAAGAACAAGACATAATTAACATATGTTGTAAAGCCATCAATTGTTGGAATCATCATCTCACATTCATAAACCAAGACATCAAAAAAATTAATTAAAAAGCGTAAGTTGATTGATAATTTGATTTTCAAGCTGAACTACAAATGTATATTAAATTGATATTTGGAGAATGTTAAATTCTGTAGATTGTGTGTATAAGGATAACATAGTTCACCAAAGTCTACAAAAATTTCTTTTTTTCACCATTCTGTATAAACGTGATATATGTCATCACATTGCATGTAAATATTTAGCTTTATTAAAGTACATATATTAACTGTTATATCATGTGTAGGCATCTGTTGAATGAACTGAATAACATTTTGTTAAAAGGGCAGTGCATCACAAAATAAATGTGGGGAGAATTTCTTTTTTGAGAATTGGGAATGCATATATCTTTGTGTGGTAACATTGCAGATAGACCAGTACATTTATAAAACTTGTAATACATTGTTAATACATTGTGTACTATGATCTGTTGTCTGGATAGTACCCACCCATTTGATACACTTGCCTGAGAATAAATTGTTGTGAAGGTGACGACAGGTTATTACTTGTGTGGTTAACATAACATTTTATTCATTATGTTTTTTTTTTTCTTAAAAGAACATTCTATTAATATAGACAATATATAGATATATAATGATATGTTTTGATTTGACTAGAAGAGTATATTTTTAAGAATCTCCCAGTAGTAGATATGTTTTGTTGTTTGTTCTATATATGTATTTTTGTATGACTTATTGTCTCTTGAGGATGTGATATTTAATACAAGTTTTATGTAGCTTTAAATGTAGAGTTATCTCCCATTATTTATTTTTACATTAAGGTTAATGTTTTTGAAATTGTTGTATTAGGGAATCATGTTTAATATATCTGAACTTAAGATCCATAGTGAAATTTTCTCATGCAATCCATTCTCAATACATACATGAATTTGATTTTTCTCATAAAAATGGACCAATAAAAATCAGATTACTGATACCATTGGTTGAGATTATTGTTAATGGGGCGAACAAGAGGCGAATAATCTTAAAAGTGATGAATTAAGAAAACAATTCAAAACTGACCATTACCAAATCAGATATGTCAAAAACTTCATCCGGTGTAAGAATACTGATTTAAGTTTGTTTAAATGACGTTGATGAGGAATGAAGAATTGGTTGTACTTAGTTTTTTCATTTGAATATTGAAAAATCAGTTTTGGACAAAAGTTAATTTGAAATCTAAAATATGAGTTAATTTGATCAAATCAGCCTTCTTCAGTTCAATGATGGGTATTTTAAGTCTTGGATCTTTTCATAACACCCTTTAACATAGAACATTGTATAATGTTTTCAGATCTGATTAAAATATGTATATATATAAACTTTTTATATCTGAATTTAATAGATCTTGTCCAATTTAAGGTTACAGTAATTGTGTAGTTGTATACTATTTGAGTATTGATGTACAGTCACTTGTATTATTCTATAATTATATACTATTAAACCAACTGAATAATATCATAATTCAAGATAACACTTAGCTCTTTGAAAACTACCTGAAATATACTTTTTTGGCTAATTAATGCATTTTTGATAACTTTGTATTTGAGTGAAATATCATATTGTGGTATATGTCCATAATATGGAAATACTAGTAAATTGTAATCCTCATAAGTCAATATAGAATTATTACATTTTAATTTTGCCTTTCATACTTACAAATTTTAATGATGTAATTAATATTTAAACTTTACTAACAAAACTTTTAATATTCCTGGTTGGTGCTAAAACTATGTTTTTGTCATATTGTTTGTAGTTACATTTAAAAAGATGAATAAAAACTGCATTTTATTGAAACATATACTGACATTTAAGAAACTTGTTTAAAAAAGACTTTCTTATGCTCCAAAATCTGACTGGAGATAGAGCTGTTTTAATAATGAAACACATGTTTTTGTTATGCGCTGATAACTTATAAAAGTTCCAGTATTTTATAAAACAACCATTTTGGATCAGAAATAAAGGAAAAACTTAGGTTTTAAATGTAAATGAATTGATTTGAAACACATCCATTATCTACTTTTTATTGTAGGTTTTCATGGAATAATGGTTTGTTATTTAAAAGAACATGCAGTGTATAATTAAATATATTAGCAAAGAATAATTCATTATTTCTATTCACAAATGTTACATACACATATAAATACTGTAGAAAATAAATTTCCGAAAAATAGATATATAATTTAGTTTTAATTACTCAAGATTCTTTTGAAGACTTTTAATGTGTAATCATGTGCAACAAAGACCAATGGAATTCACATTGTTTTAAATTGTGATTTATATAAAAAGTTCTGATCATGCTGCAAGTTTTGACATCAAGTAAGGACATGACATATTACAATTTTACACTAACATATATATGATTTTGTCTTGCCAGATATTCACGGGTATTTACCATCATTGAAGCTTTTGTAAAATTTCATGTTGTGATGAATCTGTTCGAAATTATTCCAGATTGCGACTTCTTCAAAAAGTTTAAAATTCTGTTAAATAATTCCTCTCTATTGCCTTATCTGTAAATGTATACTTAGTTTATCTTATAATAGTTTTACAACTAGCCCTCAAAATCAGAGATGACAAGTACTCCAAGTCATGCACACTCTACAATTTCAAGTCTTGTTTACCATTTTAAGGCAGTATTTGTTGTTTCACATGACAATGGGCATACAGCATGAAAACTATAGCTGTAGTTTACTCTAATAAAAAACCAGATGGGTACAAAATTTAATGCTTTATCTCTTGGTGACTGGACTTCATCATGTAACAACAAATCTAAACCATTACAATTTTACTGTTGCGCTCTTTGGCTGGAGACATGTGCCAATAGGCTTCTATTCCATTATAATTTGGAATCTGTTAATTGCATTTTTGTATGGTCATTTGCATGAAAAGACTGGATTTAAAATTAATTCATGAATTTGTACTGGCACATCTTGGATTACATATAAAATAGTGTATGTATGTGATTAGCTTTAGTTTGTAGTAAGCATAGATCTGCTTGATATAGACATTATTTATTTACCTGTTACAATCACATTTTATTATTTATAAATTTGTTTGTTTTACTTATCATCGTCATAAAATAACAGGGAACATTCTAGTTTTCCTGTGTCAACATGTCTCAGAATATTTTTAAAAGAGTTGATGTTATATATACCCATATATGGCTCAATAGATCTGTTGATATTTTCGAAATCAAACTTTGTTCCATTTTCCCACCATTTCAGTATTGTTTTTATGACTTATTATCTTCATTTTATCTTAGCTTTGTTTTAAAACCTGTCTTTAATATCATTGTAACTAAAATAGTGTGTCTAAAAACATTTTATGATTATTTGTGCCTTTATTACAACAGAACAATTTTTTTTACATAATTATGCAAATAAGCTCTTTTCTCTAAACAGGGTTTTATATACCGGTATAAAGGTGAAACATGTGAAGTATTTACTGATTGATTTTGGCTAAAGACACCAAAGATAAAGATTGATAATTATTATTCAAAGTCTTTGTTTCTTATTGTTTATTATTAACAGTTGCATTTCTTATCTTAATAATTTTACAAATTAAATTAAGCAAAGATTCGTGCTATCATTGCAGAGGAGGATTTTACAGTACTGTAATTAAGTGTTGTAATTATTTCACATCTTGTAAGTTGAAATATGAAGTATTGTGTAACAGTTGTCAGTATTGTGGTCAGACATAGTGAAATATTCTTCTTTTTAGCTGTAATTTCATCATTCCATACATGTACATCTCTTAAGATTCAGGAATAAAGTTTTTAGTATTACTATTGCGCTTTTATTATATGTCAATTCCTAGATATTAATAGCATTTTATAAGGGTAACCTAGTATTATCAATGTAACTACAGCTTGTATTGTATGATTAATGTGCCACCAAGCTTTATAAATTATTTAACAGCTTGTTATAGATAACTGATGCAAATTAAGTGTCATCAAACCAGTGCTGACTAATTGTGATTGAAAAAAACCAACCGGTATCTTGGTAATGTTCAATCAAATAGGTGTTAGTTGCAAGTTTTCGGGAATTGATTTTTAATCTCCCAGAAAACTTTTGGGGTAGCACATGATTGCCTCTTTGTCTGTCCGTCCACCTTTTGTCCAGAGCATAGCTCTTAAACTATTTGATATATTTTTATTACATTGGGTACAAATGAGAAGCACTATGAGACAATGTGCAGTGCACAAGAAACACGAAAGAAAATCTTAGACATTCTGTCACACCTGCTTGTACAGAGCATAACTCTTAAATTGTTTAAAATATTTTTATGAAATTAAGTTCAAATAATAAGCATTACAAGAAAATGTGTGGTGCTCAAGAACCATAACTTTTGGTATTCTATAACCGGAATTATCTCTCCTTTAAAAGAAAAAGTCATTCTGTCACACATGCTTGTCTAGAACATTACTCTAGAGTGTTTAATAAACATGTATTTTTATGACATCGAGTACAAATGATAAACATTATGAGACATTGTGTGGTGCACAAGAACCACAATTCTTGGTCAAATATACCCAGAGTGATCTCCCCTTTAAAAGAAAAACAACTCATTCTGTCACATATTTGTCCAGAGCATAACTTTTAAAATATGACTTAACAAAACTTGAAAACATGCATAGGATGTTGTGTGCAAAAACCACAACTCTTGCCCTGTTACAAGCAGAGTTATTGCCCTTTTAGATAGTTTTCTTTTTCTGCTATGAAATTAAACATTGCCATAGTCTCATAGTTGTACTACTGTAGCCTCCAATTGATGGAATTTATTTCCTGTTAAAGATTAACCTGTATTGACAAAACATATTCTTAAGTCAAGCATATTTTGGGGAGCATCACTCACTTGTCTTCAAATTGACCACCTGTTGACCAAAGACCATGGTTGGCTTTTCCCATACAAATTCCATCCATCATCTGTTGTCCACTTAACTTTTCACATTATCGACATTTCCTCCAAAACTATTGGGTCAATTTCAACCAACATGATAGAAGGAGATTCAAAATTGTTCAAATGACGGGGCTTGGCCTCAAGGAGGTGCCACTAGAGGCCAAAATGTGGTAAATCTTACCCAAAAGAAGGTCTAGAGCTTAAAGTCATAGGATCTAAGGTTTCTTGTCAAAAAGCACACTGTGCGGTTGCTACATTATTTATTTATTATCCATAAATAAAACGCAGACAACAAAGTTTAAATGTCCCTATCTATGATTCTTTCATATATTTCTGCACTTTTTATCTGTATGTTAATTTTTGTCAATACATATTCATTTATTCATACAAACCTGGCTTGACCCGAAGAATGTGTAGGCCCATTGAAGACAAACACGTTTTACATTCCGATTTACCTGTAATTGAGACTCCACTTCTTCGTACAGAACTTCTATGAATAACTGTTGCTAAAATTTACTTCCTTAAGAATACAAATCACAAGATTCACCTGTAGTTCATATGATTTAGATTATTAATTGTTGAATTGTTTAACATAATTATAAAGCCAATACGTAGTACATTTTAACATATCTTTTGAATCGCAGCAAGTCTGCAGTTTTTCAGATACAAAATTTTGACATGAATCTCTTAGATCCTATGTGTTTAATGCTTGCATACATTGTAACCTTAGGGCATAGAGAATGAAGTTTGCTTTAGGCAAAAATAGGGGTTAAAAATAGGTTATGCTGTTTGGGTCATACACTATAGCAAATATATTAACTTTTCATATTTTAACATCTGAAAACCCATTTGACTAATTTCAACCAAATTTGGTAGGAAACATTCCTAAGGATAGGGATTCAGACTTTTTCAAATAATGGGGTTTTGCCTTTAAAAATGGAAGAAATTAGACAGTTTAAGAAATATATATTAAACTAGAAGGCATAGAGCTTAATGCTTGCATACATAGTAACCTTGGGGTGTGGAAAACCAATTTTGTTCAAGTCTTAACTTTGGAAAAATATAGGTACTTTTTTGTGGGGTCAAAGTTCAACACTTCTGGTATACATGTACTGTACATACTTGTATGTTGACTTTCACATTTTCGATTTATTTTCAACCAATTTCAACTTAACTTGGTAGGAAGCATCCAAAGGGAAAGGGGGTGTGGATTTCTCCAAATGATAAGATTGCAGTCTGAAGGGGCACCATTAGCGACAAAAATGGGAAAATTTTGTCAAAATCTTAAAAAGCATCTTTAAGAGTTATCAAATATCAAAATTTTAATATAGGCCTATTCCAACGAGATGGACATTACAGCACAATGGGGCTCTTGTTCAGGAGTATTCATCACAACCAAAGTTATGACCGTTTCAGAAGGATCAGAACAGATCACAAATAGAAATTTCAGGAGGGGTAATAAAATAACATATACATATCTAAATAGTATGATACAATTTATTCACTATACACAATCAGTAAAACATTCGATGAACACATTTTATATTCATACATTTAACCCAACATTATAGTACTATCTGACTACTTACAGTGCATTGGATGGAATCCTCATGTGCATTGGATGGAATCCTCATGACTCAATTCAGTACACAATATAAGAGTACTAAGAATTGTATCAGACATGGATACTTGTAGCTTTATACCAATCTTGGCAAGATATACTCATATTGATAATGAGACATGTATACTTGTAGGTGCATACCGTGCTTGGCGAGATACATGCTTAATGATAACTAAACATGGATACTCATAGGTTTATACCATGCCTTGTAACATGTTACTATCTTACAATTAGTTAAACAAGAATATGTTGATATTGAACTTTGATTTACTGTAAACAAATTCTTTACAAGATGTCAAAGTCAAATTCCAAGCCCTGATACATATATTGGGATAAGTTCAGCAACATTGGACACATTTCTGAAAGGGGTCCATGCACCAAACATCTACATCAAGTTTCACATAAATGTGAATCATAGTTTTTCATTAGAAATGGAAAAGGGCTCACCCAGTCAGAGGTCCTATCTACCATATTGAAAAAAGATTAGAAATGTCTGGCACAATTCTTAAAAGGTTCCAAGCTAGAAACATGTACACCAAGTTTGGTCAAATCTGACCAGTAGTTAATGACAAGAAGTCAAAAAGGTCTTGCCTAATCAGTGGCCCTGTCTGCCATGTTGGATGAAGTTCAGAAATGAAGGACACACTTGTGAAAGTGATCCATACAAGGAACATCAAATTTGGTAAAAGTCTGACGGGTAGTTCTTGACAAGAAATCCAAAGGGTCTCGGCCAATCAGAGGCCCTGTATACTGGTAGATTTATACCAGAATGGTAAAATACTGATACATTACTTGACGATGTTGTCAACATATCACCAATATGATATATTACTGTAATGAATACAGAACATCTCTCTTTCACCTGTGCACGTTCTTATCAGACACCAAATTCATTTTATCAGTTCAAAGTATTCTTTAAACATACAAAGTCTGATCATACACATATGAGAGAACACTATGCTTTGTTATTATAAAGGCCACAATACTTGTCCTTCACTGTTTTACAAGCTGACTGTAATGCATACAATCACACCCATTATTAATACTGTACTATAAACACTGCAATCTTCTGTGATCAACTTTTTCCAATTGCACCAATCTGAAAAAAAGAGTTAAGGAAAAAATGGCACTACTATTTCTAAATTAAGAACATGGGCACTGCCAAAGCTGAAGCAAGGTGTACAGAACTGTATCCTTGATGGTGAAGTTGCTTTAAAAAGTAACCAAAGGGTTTACATGTAATGTTTGCCTTAAAATGATGCATGTTTTGATCAAAGGTGGAAAAATTAACTAAGTTTTACACTTTGTAAATCAACAGTTTTTAGTGGTTCTCACAATCAGATTAAGTTTACCTAAATTTCCTAGAATGTTGATAGAACACTGGGATTGGTTATAACAAAACCATAGGACAATGCCATCAAAATCATAGCACAATATAAAATTATAGCACCATGGTACCATGGGTCAAAAGGGTCTGGGGAACCGTTTTGACTAAATATCATCACTTATAATTACTAGACAAATAGCTAGACACCCTGTTTTGAAGGATACGGTTTGAGCTGTTCAGCAAAGCTCTTCATTTCTTCTGCTATACCATCTCCTCCAGACTGTTGTGTGACGACAGACAGCTCCACCAGTGATGAGGTAGAAAATGGCTCTAAATTTTCTGTATTACCTGGCTGGTTCATCTGCAAATAATCAAAGATTATATAGCTCACCTTTATGTCATGACAACCTCGGGAAAATAAAAGTCGGATCATGTACATGTATTAGTATTACAACAAAAATTAAGTCCTAATCCTGGTCATTTAAGTGGAAAGTGTAGGTCAAATCCAGCCTCCCAAACATAGCATGTGCTTTTCATCCTTAGATACATCAGCCATGTAAGTTTGGTTGATATAGAACTTAAAGCTACCTCAGAACTGACCTCAACCATTCTTCTTAACCCAGTATTTGAACACAATAAGTCCTAAATGTGGTAGCTACCCCAGAACTGACCTCAACCATTCTTCTTAACTCAGTATTTGAACACAATAAGTCCTCAATATGGTAATTCAAGCAGAAAATGTAGGTCAAATCCAGCCTCTGAATCATAGCATGTGCTATTCATCCTTAGATACATCAGCCATGTAAGTTTGGTTGATATAGAACTGATAGCTACCCAAGAACTGACCTCAACCATTCTTCTTAACCCAGTATTTGAACACAATAAGTCCAAAATATGGTAGCTACCCCAGAACTGACCTCAACCATTCTCCTTAACCCAGTATTTGAACACAATAAGTCCTAAATATGGTAATTCAAGCGGGAAATGTAGGTCAAATCCAGCCTCCCAAACATAGCATGTGCTTTGCATCCTTAGATACATCAGCCATGTAAGTTTGGTTGATGTAGGACTTGTATTTACCTCAGAAATGACCTCTACCATTCTTCTTAACAAAACTTCTTAACCAGATGTGGAAGCTGATGCCGATGCCAGGAATGAGGAGTAAAGCATAAGCCCCCTCAACTTTGTCGAGGTGAGATAAAAAATGTTAACATTTCAAAAGCATTCAAATCTGATTGTAGAATTTGACTTAATCAGTTCCTTTAGTTGTTGTTCTTAATGCTTGCCAATATGTTCATTAAATTTAGTTGAAAACTGTACATAAAGAGAAATTAAGCACACAAGATATTTGCAATGATACATGGACACACAAATGGATAAATGCTAAGGCCAAACAAAAAAATATGTTTACGGTTACCTGACCAACCCTTTTAAACCAACAGACTCATGTTTTTCTTCCAGAATTGCTATCAAAAACAATAGTCATTATTGTAAGCCATCATTTGTAGTTTTAACGGGAATTTCTTTTGATTGACATTTATATTCACATGTCACCAGAGTATCCTCATCTCATTGTAAAATCAAAATAGCTCAGTTCAAAAATTATGTTTATGTTTGTTCAACAATATTCACCTTTATAAATGTATTCACATAAAACCATCCCTTAATGTATCTGTACCTACCTTATACCTGTAAATATTTCATGTTTCTTTATGTTGTTGTTGTCTAAACATAACATACATTTACCTTAATAGTAATATTGATCTTAGTACCTACTGGTACAAAGTATGCATGCACAGTACTGATATGGGTAAATAGAGGACAACAACACAAATATCCACAAATATACCTTAAAAATCTTTGATACTGTGACCTTCATTCTGCCTTTGTGAAAGTAGAATCCTTTCATAACAAATTCATGGTCCAATCTGAAATGAAATAACACCATAATATGAAATTTGAAAATTAGAATTTAACCAAGTTTTTGAAAGTTTAGGAAAGCAATAGATATTAAGTCTCACATATTTAAACTTTGTTTTGTTTGAAAAGCAGGATACCTTTTTAAACATGAGGTATCTGTATGTTTTTGTGTTGTTTTCAAAAAATTAATACAATTTGGATGAAAGAGCATGTAAGACACAAACCTAAATCCCAGTTCATTTAAGAACTGTACAATATTGTCTGATGTAGCACAGTCAATGACATGTCGCACCATTGTCGGTCTGTTTTTATCCCCCATCTCTGCCATGCCTGTGTACCTGACCTGCCTGAAGAGTAATAACAAAACTTGTACACAAATGTCATTTTTAACTTAACAGAACATGCAAAAGTGCATGATACTGGGACAGTGGGTAGTAGCTCATAAATGTAATAAAGTTAAATTACTGGGTACTAAGTTTTTCACTTTTTTCAATTCACATTTATTTGTATTTTTCTTTATCTTGTGTGGATGCAAGGGAGTTTAGCCATACATCCTCTAGATCTGTTTTGTGCTGAGGTCTGATAGAAACAACAAATTATTAACATACTTGTAAGTTGTATTTAAAAGTTAATTTGTTCTTAATGTGAAGTCAGTATCCTTGTAAACATAAACAACTAAGTGTTCTTAAGCACTTTTTTCAATACTGTGAGACTTGAGAAGATGAGTTGAACTCCTTGGTTAGTTGGAAAGTTGTTTCAACCAAGAAATTAGCGCAAACAAATATGTATCACACATGTAAGTTGTAAAAAATTTTATTATTATAAATATATATATACAATTACAAATTTTGCATCTAAGAATCAAATGTTCCTAATTCTAAATTAAAAACTCTAAAATGCATGCACAATATTTTTACTGATACTTACTTACACTGTGCCACAAGTTTTATATATATATCTTACCATGATTCAGGTTCAACTAGGGAATGTCTCACACGCAGACTCAGAGGTTGTGAAATGGCAGTATTTTCTGTTAAAACAAAACAGGGAAATATATCTAAAATACCAGTACATACTACAATTTTGTCAGAAGAGTTATGTTTTATATATTCAAACCTAAATGTATGTTTTCAATGAATCAATGTACATTTTATTACTGAATTTAAATTTCGACATATAATATGATCAGATCTATATAATTAAACATACTTGTACTTGAACATGCTTACTGGTATTTCCTTTTCAATGTATATAATGGGTAATTATCTGGCATCAAGATGCATATGTGGTTACAAAATGTTTAACATTGATATTACCGTAATTACGTATATACATGTACATGTACCTATACATTACCACAATTAATGTATGCCTCAGATGTGATTTTTTTTATCTTGAGTCTAAGTTTATGACTACATTAAGTCTTCAGTTAACAAGGTTGAATCAATATTTTGATTTTTTCTTTAAACTTCATATAGAATTTTATTAATCTGTAGTGCATACTTATTGAAAACATCATTTCATGGTCTGTGTACGTTTCAAATGGTTTGTCAGAGTTGTCACAAAGACCACGTAAACGATGAAGAAGAACTTCATGTGATCCTTCCATTATGCTTCCTTGCAGCAAAAATTCATTGGTAGGGGCCACCTTTGCTACTCTTGACAGCATTTGATCCATGATTGTTAAAAGAGTTGCTTTAATCAAAATTGTTGAGAGTAATCTATTATATCCCAGAAAAAGAAATTGGGCTACGACGAAAGCTTATGCGTCCACTGCCACGACGAACCGACTCAATCCTTTATCTTCTGCACCGGTGCTGGGCACTACATTTGTCAATGGCTATTCATGACACATATCTGATATGATCAACCATTTCTATCGAACAAATTCAGTTACAGTTTAACTCCAGCTCTTAAATAAGTCAATGCATGAAAGTTAACACCGTTGACTCGTTTCCGTTCGCACTTATCTTGAGTAGAAATAACAAAAGCGCTCAAAGCTTTTTAAGTCATGGGCGCAGACATTTTGTATTCCGAAGCCAGAATTATTAACAATTTAGAGAGCATCCGAAAGTTCCCGCCATTTTTAAATTGTTACGCAATCACAGAAAATCAGCTGGCCAACAGCAATGTTAGAGGTTTTCAACGTTTTATTAAAACATTGAGAGGTAATACAGAATAACTATTTACCGAAGCCAGTTTATTGAAAATGGACTTCATGTAGCTTTAGTTTGTATGTTTATCATACATGTACCGCGTCAACGGCTTGATAATGATATCACTGTGCTTCAATCCATAGGCGTTCTCCACGCTATTACTGTAAAAAAAATTACACTATCTATACAGTGAAAAAAGACTGTATAGATAGTGTAATTTTTTTACAGTAATAGCGTGGCGAACGCCTATGCTTCAATCTTGTAAAATTGTACAAGTTCTGTTGCTCCCAGCAGGAACTTTCAAAACCCCTTCATAGCTTCTGTGGAAGCTAGGACTTTCATTAATACGGATTCACTATCGGGTAAACTCCGGAGAGCTTCAGACGCTATGGATTCACGTGCCATTGAACTTATAATTAATTTTAATTTATTGAACCAGTTTTGGTCCCCGTTGGCATACAAAGAGCACATGTACATATAACAAGAACAAGAAAGCCAAAATGACAGAGATATCAATACACAATAAAAATGACTGCAACTTAACACATATACATGTCTTGTACAAATACAAATGTCTTTTTTTCTAACTAAAGGGCCTGTAGACGGCAACATATTCTATCTGTTCTACCTGTTTTCCTTTCCGAACTCTATACATTAACAACAACTGGAAGTTTTCAACAACAAAAAAGAAGAAATGTGAACTAGCTTTGCTGGCCCTGGCAGTGCAATTACCAGTACATGTACTTACTGCTCAAGTTAAAGTTGATTGTTGGAAAGGTTGCTTGTATTGCCATCGACAATAACAGAGTTGAGTGTCAAGTCTGTTCAGAGCAATAATTCTTGTCAAAAATTATTATGTTTTGCAGGTCTCCTGATGTTTTTATGGTTTCTGTATGCTTTAAGAATAAAAATTACTTACATCTGCTTTTCTTTAAAGTGGACATATTCTTCGTGAGAAAGTGTGCTACTGTTTTGCCAACCGGCAAAGGATAGAAATATCGGAGTAAAATGTTATTTTGTAGTTTGATCGCATTTTTGTCTGGAAGTCAATATTTTATTCCAATGACCCTCTCGTGAACTTTATGACCATGGCCAGCTTTACGGAGCATGCATACGCTCACTTGATAAAGAAAATTTCAAATAACAATAACGAATCGCGACCGAAAGCTAACACTTACAGTTTAAACCAGAAAAAAACCAAGACGGGTTGATCTAGTGTCTGTATATATAAGAGTTGTGTTTATTAAGCCAGGGGTATACCTTTGGTATAGCCACAGGCTTATTGGGATTACTTCTTCACACATACTCTCAAAAGAAAAG
>JAUMGZ010082451.1:0-18147 GCA_032359645.1 Pododesmus macrochisma
GAGTAAAATTTTAACATGGCCATTTATTAGGTAGCTGCTTCAAGTTTGCAAATAAAAAGGGCCAGTTCTCATTGGGGACAAAAAGGGGTAAAATTAAGTACATTTTCAACAACAAAAATGAATACTCAGGGGACTGTTAAGGCCCCATGGGCCTCTTGTTTATAGAAAGGCCTGTGTGAGAAGTCTAATGAGACATATTTTAATTTGGTTTATTTAATAGAAAGGCCTGTGTGAGAAGTCTAATGAGACATATTTTAATTTGGTCTATTTATAGAAAGGCCTGTGTGAGAAGTCTTATGAGACATATTTTAATTTGCTTTATTCATAGAAAGGCCTGTGTGAGAAGTCTTATGAGACATATTTTAATTTGGTCTATTTATAGAAAGGCCTGTGTGAGAAGTCTTATGAAGAAATCTTTCAGTCATGCATTCAGCAAATAAGTTCAGCAGCTGAGAGGTAAGGTCCAAGCCAGCATCATCAAAGTAACCATAGTAACAGTAATATCATTGAAACTACCATAAAATAAGACCATTTAAAAATGGTTACAAATAAATAAGACAATTATGAAACTTTTTACTATAAAAGTAAGGATCTTTTTGGTTACTTATTTGTCCATCTAGACCAAAGGTCCAAGGTGGACTGTTCTCATACAAATCATGTCCGTCGTCTGTCGTAAACTTTTTACATTTTCGACTTTTCTCCTAAACTACTGGACCAATTTCACCCAAACTTGGTAGGAAGTATTCCTAGGGGTAGGAGATTTAGACTTGTTCAAATGAAGGGGCTGGGCCACTAGGAGGCCGAAAGGGGAAAATATGACAAAACTTCAAAAATCTTCTCATAAACTAGAAGGCCTAGAACTTAATGTTTTGGTATGTAGTAACTTTAAGGCATGGTGGACCGAGTTTGTTCAAGGTGTGACCCTGGGGTCAAAAATAGGATACACAATTTGGGGTCAAAGATCAACACTATAGAAAATATGTTATTTTTTCTTATTTTTGACTTCTTGTCCAAAATTACTTGACCAATTTCATCCAAACTTGGTAGATGTCATCCCTTTGGGAAAGGAGTTCAGATTTGTTTAAATTATGGGGCTTGGCCACTTTGGGGTCCAAAAGGGGGAAAATTTGACAAAATTTCTAAAATATTCTAATAAACTACAAGGCCTAGAGCTTAATGCTTTGGTATATGGTAACTTTAGGGCATGGAGAACCAAATTTGTTCAAGACCAAGACCCTGGGGTCAAAAATAGGTTACACGTTTTGGTGTCAAAGTCAAACATTATATTCATAGCAAAAATGTTCAACACTACTGGACCAATTTCAACCAAACTTGGTAGGAAGTATCCCTAGTAGTCAAGCAGATAGGTGCAGATTTTTGAGATGATTGTGCACATTGTGATAAAAGCATGAATTTTAGTTGACACATAGATTATATCATTTCACAACTTTTAGGGGAAGAGGATTCAGATTTGTTCCAATGAAGGGGTGCCACTTTTGGTGATCAAATGGGGAACATTTGAAAAAACTTCTTTTAATAAACTAGAAGGCCTAGAGCTTAATGTTTTGGTGTGTATTAACTTCAGGGCATGGCCTGACCCTGGGGTAAAAAAAGGTTACACATTTTGGGGTCAATGTTCAACACTATAGCAAATGTTATTTTTTCACATTTTTGACTTCTTGTCCAACACTACTGAACCAATTTCATCCAAACTTGGTATATGTCATCCCTTTGGAAAAGGAGTTCAAATTTGTTCAAATTATGGGGCTTGGCCCCCAGGGGCGCCGCTTTGGGGTCCAGAAGGGGGGGAATTTGACCAAAAAAGGCCTACAGATTAATGCTTTGGTATGTAGTAACTTAAGGGCATGGAGAACCAACTTTAATCAAGGCCTGAACCTGAAAAATAGGTAACACGTTTTTGGGTCAAAGTTCAAAACTATATATATAGCAAATATGATACTTTTTCACAAATTTCGACTTCTTGTTCAACACTACTGGACCAATTTCATCCAAACTTGGTAGATGTCATCCTTTGGGGAAGAGGGCTCAGATTTGTTCAAATGATAGGGCTCAGTTCCTGGGGAGGGTCACTTGGGGGCCCAAATGGGGAAATTTAATAATTTAATAAAAAAAACTTATAAACTAGAAGGCCTTGAGCTTAATGCGTTTGTTTAAAGTAACTTTAGGGCATGGAGAACCAACTTTGTTCAAGGCATAACCCTAGGGTCAAATTATTTCAAATGCCAAAAATTTACATATAGGCCAATTTAATCCAGATGGACATTAAGGCCCAATGGGCCTCTTATTTTTTTGTGATATCTTTTGAAGTAAACATCAGATGTCCTTCAAACTTGCTTAGGGTACTTATTAATGGAGTCCCCCATTTAAGCTTGTCCTCCATTCATTTCGGGGCATATTTAATAAGCACACTGCAATTTGATTGGTTTACGGTTCTTGTACGATATTTTTTTAAGGAACATTAAGTTTCTTTCAAATTTGCTTAGGTAACTTATTTCCAGTTCAGTGTCTTTTGAATGGAGTTCAAACAAATCTTATATATTAACCGATCAAAAAAAACCAACAGTACATTTTTTCAGCCTAATTGGTGCACATGCACTTTATTCTGAAACAATACCTGTCAGGGGTACAGGCAAATTGTGTAACCATTAATGAATAATAACACTTTTTTATTATAAGTATTCCGTCCCTCAGTAAATAATCGGCCAACATTATTTTCCTTCATAGACTTGGTATGGTTGGATGACAATTTGAAATATCTAAGGTTTTTTTTTCATCGGTCAGTATATGAGCCCGTACAACTGCTCTCTCAACAATTTTTTTCCTTAACTTCTTCATTTAGTTGATATATTTATTATAAGAGCCCCGCATGAAATGTGGGAGCCCTATATTAATCACTCTGTCCATCTGTAACCATTTCTTGTAATCAGCATTTCTCATTAACCAGTGGACAAATTTACCTGAAATTGTAGCAAAACGTTCTTTAGGATAGGTAGATGTGCCTTTAGAATGTCTAAAAAAAAAAGGGGGGGAAAAGACTAAATCTTTGACGAGATTTAGTAAGGAGGGGGTTATAACACAACAGTTCTCTTAATCAGCATTTCTCTCTAACCATTGGACAAATTTACCTGAAATTGAAGCAAAACAGTCTTTAGGGTATGTTATGTGCCTTTTGAATGTTTAAAGTTGTTTAAAAAAAACTTCAATTTTTTACATTTAGTAAGGGAGGGGGGTTGTTATAACAATAGTTCTCTTAATCAGTATTTCTCATAACAATAGTTCTTGTAATCAGTATTTCTCTCTACCCATTGGAAAAATATACCTGAAATTGTAGCCTAGCATTCTTTAGGGTATATTGATATGCCTTTTGATTGTCTAAAGTTTTTTGTCTCTCGCTTTACAAGGAAAATCGGAAAATATTAATTTGGGTGTGTCCCTCTCTCCGTCTGTCATGCTTTGGTTTCCATGCTCTAACTGCTCTAAAAATTGTCCGATTTCATCCAAATTTTGTATGCAAGTACACAAGGACAAGACTCAGGCTAACTTTAAAGTCCAATGTGATTCGTGAATATTTACGCATATTGATTAGGTTACTAAATTCTCAATGGTTAATAGGTTTCTGTGCTCTAACTGCTTTAAAACTGGTCTGATTTCAACCAAATTTCAAATTTGGTATGCAAGTACATAGTGACAATACTCAGGCTTAGTTCGAAGGCCAGTGCATTCGTGCATATTTACCCATATAAGTTAGGTTACTAAATTCTCATTGGTTAATCGGTTGCCGTGCTCTAACTGCTTTAAAAATGGTCTAATTTCAACCAAATTTGGTATGCAAGTACATAGTGACGATACTCAGGATAAGTTCGAAGGCCAATGCGATTGGTGCATATTTACATATATTACTTAGGTTACTAAATTCTTAGACGGTGTCTGCTCATAGCAGTGCACACTTTATAGTGCTGTCTCACTGAAGTATCACGCCGCAGATACATTGACATGATACTTCATTGGGTCATATTATCCTGATACCAAAAAAACCAGTCCTTCTATCCAGAAATGCTGAGCACTTAGCAGGGAGCGAGACGATTGCCTAGTTTTAATGTCTTAGATTTTGACTCAGCCGGTATTCTAACACCAGCCTACCAGGCAGCACGATGCGAACGAACACTTAACCTCTGAGTGAATTTCCATAACTATGTTAGATATGTGCACAGATTCTGTGTAAGAGAGTTACAATAAATAAAACTTATTCTGACATATTGGATTCTGTATATATATACAGAACAACACATGTCTATCTACACAGACAGCACAAGTTTATTGCTCGCAAGAATTTATATACCACAAGATGGCAAATTATTACATACCATCCACATTTGTCTCTTTCCGTTTCAACCAGCATTATCAACTATATTTTTACTCAACTTCTTGTGTATCAGTAGTTTTTACTGATCTCGGTTCATGGAAATACACCCATGAAACCTACGTCATCCCAAGTAGTCTGTTTCTGTATTTCACTAGTGTAAACACATCTTGTATTTCACATCCAAAAAATGCCTTTTATTACTATAGTAAGATTACACAGGTATGTAATAAAAGACAGCTAGAATAAATGCAGCTCTACAGTTAATTTGACTGTCATAGTTTGGATTCTGTGTAGTAGGAGAGCTACAATAAATGTAACTGATAACAAATGCTGACTGATTGGAAATGGTCTGAATGAACTATGATAAATATGACTTACTTATACTGACTAAATTATCTTGTTTTATGAATCATCAGACTTTTAAATCTTTATAACATTGATGCCTTCAACTGAAGCTTGTTTGTGAATGATAAACATCAATACTTGT
This sequence comes from Pododesmus macrochisma, assembly GCA_032359645.1. Classification (NCBI taxonomy): domain Eukaryota; kingdom Metazoa; phylum Mollusca; class Bivalvia; order Pectinida; family Anomiidae; genus Pododesmus; species Pododesmus macrochisma. The sequence goes on from JAUMGZ010082451.1 coordinate 4,872, forward strand.
GGTGGTTCACAATCTATATAGCCATTTATCTGTCACTTGATGTAAGATACAGTGAATTTTGGTAATTCACTTTCATGAATTATTGATTCAGAATTCTAATGGAGAACTGTCAATTGATTCCAGTAATACCATATGATATTGTATTGTAGTTCTGGTTGTCAGTTTATCATCACTCCATCCTACAGAGATGTTCACCATTCCTGTGTGTATCCAGTAATACCATATGATATTGTATTGTAGTTCTGGTTGTCAGTTTATCATCGCTCCATCCTACAGAGATGTTCACCATTCCTGTGTGTATCCACAGCCAGAGTTCTCTACCACACTACCTAAACATCTAAAACAGAAGGTACCCTTACATACAGTTAAATCTAGTCGGTCTTAATATCAATATATTATTAGTACAAAATTGTTTCTCAAGTCATCTTATATTTTGATAGATTTTTAGTCCATCTTGACCAAAGGTCCAAGGTGGATTTTTCTCATACAAATCCTGTTCATCGTCTGTCCGTCATAAACTTTTCACTTTTTCGACTTTTCTCCTAAACCACTGGACCAATTTTTTATCTAAACTTTGTAGGAAGTATCCCAAAAGGAAGGGTATTCAGATTTGTTCAAATGAAGGGGGGTGCCAAAAGGGGGAAAATTTGACAAAACTTCAAAAATCTAATAAACTAGAAGGCCGAGAGCTTAATGTTTTGGTATGAAGCAACTTTAGGGGATGGAGAACCAAGTTTGTTCAAGGCGTGACCCTGGGGTAAAAAAAGGTAGTGTTTTGGGGTCAAAGTTCAACACTATAGCAAATATGTTATTTTTTCACATTTTTGACTCCTTGTTCGAAATTACTGGACCAATTTCATCCAAACTTGGTAGATGTCATCCTTTTGGGAAGTGAGTTCTGATTTGTTGAAATGATGGGGCTTGGGGCCATTTGGGGGTCCAAAAGGGGGAAAATTATGACAAAATTTCAAAAATGTTTTTTTAATAAACTAGAAGGCCTAGATCATAATGATTTAGTGTGTAGTAACTTAAAGGCATGGATAACCAAGTTTGTTCAAGGCATGACCCTGGGGTTCAACACTATATATATTGCAAACTTGTTAACTTTTCACATTTTCTACTTCTTGTCCAAAACAATAGGGCTGTCACAATAGGGCTTAAGTGTACCACGATATATTGCAATATTTGACTTGTGTATCACAATACATATCACAATATATTGCGACAGTATAAATATAGATGACGGGATCAATATTCAACCAAACGTGCCAAGATTTCATTATTTGCATTTTTTCACCGCGTAAATCTCTGTGCCGTGGCTTTCGGCCATATTGTCGTTTCAGTTAGAGATTATAATCTCAACAGCGCTTTAAATGCTTTTCAAGCGTCCACGTGAAATTTCAATGATTTATGCAAGAGTTAGAATGACTTCGGAATTTGTCATATCAAAATCCTTTCCTGGTTACGTTATCAAACCAAATTCAAAGGTTTTTACAAGATTTTGCACTTTAAGTCTCTTTTCTTATTAGGAACAAAGAAAATACCAAAAATTGCAGAAAAACAGGTATACACTCTATGTATCACGGTGCAATATAAGTATACTGTTATATCGTGACAGCCCTACAAAACAACTGGACCAATTTCATCCAAACTTGGAAGAAGTCATCCCTAGGGGAAGTGAGTTCAGATTTGTGCAAATGGTGGGGCTCAGCCCCCTGAGGGTGCCACTTTAGGGGCCATATTGAGGAAAACTTGACAAAATATCAAAAATCTTCTCCTCATAAACTAGATGGCCTAGAGCCTAATGTCTTGGTTTGTAGTAACTTTAGGGAATGGAGAACCAACTAGGGTCAAAAGTTTTCAAATGCTAAAAATTTACATGTAGGCCCATTTAATCTAGATGGACGTTAAGGCCAATGGGCCTCTTTTTCTTGTACTTTTAGTCAAAATAATACTTTATGACTGACCCCTGACTATATGTATGGATAAGTATTGTTCAGCTGTCATCTAGCCTACACTTTATAACCAGCCACTGTACAGTATGTATTGTAATTTTATTACAGTTGTCTTCTAACCTACACTTTATGACCGACCCCTGTACTGTATGTATAGATAACCTGGTGGTAGGGATCACGTCCACAGACATTCTCATGCAGTTAGGGGCTGAGGAAATTTCATGGTAAGTATGATATTGGACAAGTCTGTGTAGTCTATCCCCACCTAAAGAAAATAAAGTTATCATAGTTAAAATTGTATTATAAATGAATAAGTCAAAACAACCCCTGAAGTCGAGAAAATAATGTTAAGAGCTATTCGTGTTTGACAATAGGTTTGGACTGACATATGGTGCCATCTTGGAGGCAAATTAGGAAATGTTCAACAACATCTTAATGCTTGCACATTTTGCAACCTTTAGGCATGAATAATTTATTTAGTTCAAGACCTGCACATGTGGTCAAAAATAGTTATGCAATATAGGGGTCAAATATTGAAATGTGATAAAAGTGATGTTGAAACCAGATAAACTCAGACCCAATAGCCTATTGTATGAACATCATATGGTGGAGTTAATGATAGCTTTAACAAAAAATGTTCATCTATATGTGTATTGATAATAGTATATTAATTATTGATAGCACATAAAAATAAACAATCTTTTGTAGACTAATTAATACAACTTTAAGGATAACTTATATAGGATACTAAGATCTTTTTTTTGAATTTCAACAGTAATATTCCAGGATCAACAGATCGACTTGGGCGTCTTACTGAACATCTTTTAACACAGAGAAGGTTAGTTATGCATCTTATGAAAGAGTAAACAATACAAACATCCCTGAATTGATTGTACAGGACACAAAGTTGCGCCTTAAAATTGGAAATGGCGACCAAAAATTACACCCAGGGCCCTTTTTTGCGATCGATTGTGGCTATGGTTTTTTCCGCGACGTGTACACTTTGGCAGTGATCGACACTAACTTTTTTCACATGGAAAACCGAAGGGTGCCTTGCCAATAAGACCAAGGGGCCCTGCTCAAAATCAAGGATCCCTACAATTTAAGGTACAAATCTACAAGTAATGTATTAGTACAGAAACGTAAGTTCTAAGCAAACAATGTGATACACAAACACCTGTGTACAGTCCTGAGACAAGTGTGTGTCATCAGTCTTGCATCGGTAAATCCACATGTAATTAGTTTATTTTTATTTATAAAAAAGGAGTTGATGACAAAATTTGAAAATTATTTACCCCCTATCTGATGAAATAACGGAGACATGTCTTCTAAAGAATATATGGTTGTCCCTACGTCTCATGTGATTCATGATGCAAAGATGCGTGACACAACATCTTTTGACCTGTAGCTATGTTATTGTAATACTATTATTCCATACTGTTATTTTATTAAATCAACAAACATAGATCCAATTAAAATCATGAATCAAATAGATCTACTAAATCTGCACCTGTATGCAACGCACGTACACAAGAGTGCTTTGTAGTAAATTACACATTTCTTTTGTGAATATATTTTCCCAACGATCTGCTATCAGGCGATGTGCATGTAATACTGCATCACTGTAACACTTGAAATAACACTGTGATGCAGATAAATCTAAATAAAACAATTACGCGATACGTTTCTAGAAAAAATATCAATTGATGTAGATCTACCTAAAAGGAAGAGATTGAGAAGAATGGCAGTTGACTCAAACTTTGTGGAGATCTTTTATAAAAATATTGCCACATGATTTGAATAAAGACATTAATTATAAATAAACAGATAAATTGTCAGGGGACCAGCAGTCTCCTTTTAGATCTACTATCAAGTGCAGGAGGCCGACATGATTTTTCTGGGGCCTCGGTTGCAGGTCTACCGTTTTTGTCGAACACTGAATTTGGTAAATCTTTGTTCCTTGTTCAGGAGGGGCCAGAGGTTCATTTGATCCTGACCCTTGTGTGATGGAAAGTTCCCCTGCCATTGTCTTACAGAGGCTATTCAGGGGAATAGATCTTGAATTGTTGTATGAACAAAATAAAACTCAGTCTTTAAATTTTTTAGTGTTTTATTTAGATACTCACAATGTTACAGTTAGAAAATTAACATGTAGATTTCTTTGTTTAAAGGTAAAACTAGTTATTTTCCTTTGTGGCTTCCAAAATTTCAAAATGGCTCCTAAATGTTTGACCAAAGGAGCCAAATGGCTCCCTTTTTTCGGAAGGTTACTTTGTACCCTGTTGTGTTATGTCATATACACTTTATAAATGTAAGCTTATTGTAGGAGTAGTTTAAAAATCCTATATCATTATGAAAGTGTGCTGTGTTTGCTCACTATATTTTAAAAGTCTTTAAACCTGCACCAAGTTTGTGATATGTACACATTATAAGGTCAATGTGAAACATTATAAAAGTAGTAAGGGACATAACTTGTGTGACTTTTCTGACGTTACAAGGTTAAAGATTTTTAAAACATGAATAACTTACAAGAAAGTTACCAAACTTGCATCTTGAATCTGTCTGTGGGCTGCAGAGGCTGAATGAGAAAGGTCAATGTAGTAGAGTAAGTTGTTAAAGCTTTATACTAGCATAGATGTGTCAAGGTTGAAGATTTTCAAACATAAATATCTTACATATCTTCTTCCATATTACATGGTATGTTAGTAAAATTGATACAGATGTTTGTCATTAGATAAGAAAGCTGTCTTGGTGTTGAAGATGGTGAAATGGTCAAGGTCACAGAGCACTTGGTTCAAAAGTTTAAGAAAACATTTATTTCCCTGGGTAAAATATCATAAAACATACTACAGTTGATCATCAACATATACAGAAGCTCCCTAAGATGGATTGTTTTAAAACCAAAGGTCAAATCAATTAGATTTTGAACTTGACTACTCCTGGGAGGGAGGGGGTGGGTTTCACTAACATTTTCATGCCCCCATAATTAATGTGGCCGGGGCATCAAGTGTTTGCCCTTCAGATTGTCCATCTCTTGTTTACGTTGTTTAAAACATGAATAACTTGTGTAAAGTGGAATATAACTAAACTTGCATCAGCTATTTGTCATAGCATAAAGAATATTGCAAATTCTGAATTACAAAGGTTAAGGTCACACAGTTCTTTTTCAGCAAATAAATATTATTGTTATTTTTTGATCATACTTGTTGCAATTTCCCTCCAATTTTATTGAATATCTCAAAAGATATTTCCAAGGGGCCTTTTCTTTAAAGTAGTCTGCAAAACTCTGAATGCCTACCTTGTGATCAACTAACTATGATTATTTAAGGACAAACAAATTTTAAAATGGTTTTTGAAGTGTGAAAATTGTAATCACATTTGGAATACCAAGCGTACATTAATTTCATTCTTATTAGATGCTTTTAATGTTTCTTGCAGTTTTTACCCCCTGTGTCCTGCTGCAGAGGAAGTCAGTATTGATTATGAAGAGTTTGAGAATGGAGCAAAGATTCCAGTTACCCCTCATATACTAGTAGTGCCTTCAGATCTTAAACAGTTTGTCAAGGTTAGTAGATGTCAATTTTATCAAGGTAAGTAGATGTCAGGTTAAGCTTCCTTAAGATCTTAAACAGTTTGTCAAGGTTAGTAGATGTCAAGTTCAGCTTCCTTTACGTCTTAAACAGTCTGTCAAGGTTAGTAGATGTCAAGTAAAGCTTCCTTTACATCTTAAACAGTCTGTCAAGGTTAGTAGATGTCAAGTTCAGCTTCCTTTACATCTTAAACAGTCTGTCAAGGTTAGTAGATGTCAAGTTAAGCTTCCTTTAGATCTTAAACAGTTTGTCAAGGTAAGTAGATGTCAAGTTAAGCTTCCTTTAGATCTTAAACAGTCTGTCAAGGTAAGTAGATGTCAAGTTAAGCTTCCTTTACATCTTAAACAGTTTGTCAAGGTTAGTAGATGTCAAGTTAAGCTTCCTTTACATCTTAAACAGTTTGTCAAGGTTAGTAGATGTCAAGTAAAACTTCCTTTACATCTTTAACAGTTTGTCAAGGTTAGTAAAAGTCAAATTTAGCTTACTTAAGGTCTTAAACAGTGTTTCAAGGAAATCATATGTATTTAAAAGTTAAACTTTGTTTTTGGCTATTTCAGGACATCAAAGGATGCTGTTGTATCAACCCTGGAAGATTGTCAAAGGGTCAGACAGGAGGAACTTATAGTAGACTTGTAATACAGATGGACAAACTACATGAAAACAAGACTGCACTACCGCACATAGCAGCACAGGTTCTCAGAGTATGATATACACTACACAAGTATGCAGTACTCTTACTAAACTCTCATATCTAGATTGATGCCAGTAAAACATTCACCAGAAAAGCAGGAATTGATTTTTCAAAGGCAATACATTTCTGTTGAAGTGATATTAACTGTTTAAGAGTAGCTATAAAAATAACAACAAACATGGACAAGAAACCAACCACTGTTGATATCTAACTGTTGGTATTTAGTTGTGTACCACAGAAACTATGCCAACCAGGCACTGCTGATATATATCTAGTGTTAAGATATGTGTACCACAAAAACTATTCAAACCAGGCACTGTTAATATATCTAGTGTTTAGATATATGTATCACAAAAACTGTGCAAATCAGGCAATGCTGATATATATCTAGTGTTTAGATATGTGTACCACAAAAACTTTGCAAACCAGGCACTGCTGATATATATCTAGTGTTTAGATATATGTACCACAAAAACTGTGCAAATCAGGCAATGCTGATATATATCTAGTGTTTAGATATGTGTACCATATAATCTATGCAAACCAGGCACTGCTGATATATATCTAGTGTTTAGATATATGTACCACAAAAACTGTGCAAACCAGGCACTGTTGATATATAAGTAGTGTTAAGATATATGTACCACAACAACTATGCAAACCAGGCACTGCTGATATATAAGTAGTGTTTAGATATATGTACCACAACAACTATGCAAACCAGGCACTGCTGATATATATCTAGTGTTTAGATATATGTACCACAAAAAGTATTCAAACCAGGCACTGTTTATATATAAGTAGTGTTTAGATATATGTACCACAAAAACTGTGCAAACCAGGCACTGTTAATATATCTAGTGTTTAGATATATGTACCACAAAAACTATGCAAACCAGGCACTGTTGATATATAAGTAGAGTTCAGATATGTGTACAACAAAAACTGTGCAAATCAGGCACTGTTGATATATAAGTAGTGTTTAGATATGTGTACCACAAAAACTGTACAAACCAGGCACTGTTGATATATAAGTAGAGTTTAGATATGTGTACCACAAAAACTATGCAAACCAGGCACTGTTGATATATATCTAGTGTTTAGATATGTGTTCCACAAAAACTATGCAAATCAGTCACTGCTGATATATATCTAGTGTTTAGATATATGTACCACAAAAACTGTACAAACCAGGCACTGTTGATATATATCTAGTGTTTAGATATGTGTACCACAAAAACTGTACAAACCAGGCACTGTTGATATATAAGTAGTGTTTAGATATGTGTACCACAAAAACTATGCAAATCAGGCACTGCTGATATATAAGTAGAGTTTAGATATGTGTACCATATAATCTATGAAAACCAGGCACTGCTGATATATATCTAGTGTTTAGATATGTGTACCACAAAAACTATGCAAACCAGGCACTGTTGATATATATCTAGTGTTTAGATATATGTACCACAACAACTATGCAAACCAGGCACTGTTGATATATATATCTAGTGTTTAGATATGTGTACCATAAAATATCAATGAAACCAGGCAGAATGTAGAAGTATATCTATAGTGATTAGATATGTGTACCACAAAAACTATGCAAACCAGGCAGACTGTTGATATGTAACCATGTATGTATTATTGTGTGGCAAGAAAGAAATAAACTCTACATATCAATGAGGTTGTATTCAAGTGTTTTTTGTCCCAGATAGACTTTTTTTCGTATAAATCCCCTCTGTCGTCCATCCGTCTTAAACTTTTCACATTTTCAACTTCTCCAAAACTACTGGACCAATTGCATGCAAACTTGGCAGGAAGCATCCCTAGGTAAAGGGGATCAAGATTTGTTCAAATAAAGGGGAAACACTAGAGAGCAAAATGTAGAAAATTTGAGAGAAAAATTCAAAAATCTTACAAACTAGGAATTAAGGTTTAAAGCTTTGGTAAATGTATGTTGTAACTTTTGGGCATGGATAACTAAGTTTGTTCAAGGTGTGACCCTGCCAGTGTTATTGTCCTTTATTGGAAATTTTTTTTGTAGCATAGCTTCAACATTATTTAACCTAGGATCAATTTGATATATTTATGCAGCATGGACGAAGGAGTGTCGCATAATGACAAACACTGAAACATTTGTGCTAGAGGTATTGCCCATTTCCTCATAAGATTTCTAAGTCCTTAACAATAATGAGATATGATGGGTTATCGCCCCCAAAGATACAACCAGGTACAACTTGCAACATGACTGTTTAATTATACCCCCGCGAACGAAGTTGGGGGGGGGGGGTATATAGGAATCACCCCTTCCGCCCATCTATGAATCTTGAAAGCGCAACTCCTCGTACGGATTTCAATAAAATTTTACACAATGATATTACACCATATGAAGATGTGCACGATGAAAAATATTTCCGTTCTGACTACTTCAAGGGGAGATAATTTGACTTTAACATTTTAACGTTGTGAGTCTCTAAAGTACAACTCCTCGTACACCATTCAATAAAACTTTACACAATGATTGTACACCATATGAAGATGTCAAGGAAGAAAAATATTTCTGTTCCGACGACTTCAAGGGGAGATGCTTTTTAGTTTATTAGAAATTTTTGTTTAAAATTTTGTCAAATTGTCGCAATTTCAGTTGAAATGTTTAAGGTTGAGAAGTTGTGAAAGAAAGTTAACCCTGAACAGAGTGGATGGCATTTCTATTGAAAAATATCCATCTTGAACCTACAGTCAAGAAGGACTGAACACCATTCAATGCTAGGTTGAAGACAAACACACGCACCACACTTTTATGTATTAATCTTGCACTGTGTCAACAAAATTATTAAATTTTTGAGAAACAAGAGGCCCTAACGTCCATCTGGTTGAAATCTGCCAATTAGTTTCAGAGATGTTGTTTAAAGGCATACTGTCAAATGTACTGAACCCCTTCCCAAAGGGATGACATCTACCAAGTTTGAATGAAATTGGTCCAGTAATATTGGACAAGTCAAAAATGTGAAAAGTTAACATATCACTTGCTATTGTGATGAACTTTTACCCCAAAACGTGTAACCTATTTTTTGACCCTAGGGTCATGCATTAAGCAAACTAGGTTCTCCATGTCCCAAATGTACTACAGACCAAAACATTTAGCTATAGGCCTTCTAGTTTATAAGAAGATGATTTTTGAAGTTTTAAAACATTTTCCCCCTTTGGACCTCAAAGTGGCGCCCCTGGGGCCCCAGCCCCTTCATTTGAACAAATCTGAATCCCCTTTCTTTAGGGATACTTCCTTCCAAGTTTGGATGAAACTGGTTTAGTAATTTTGGACTAGAAGTCAAAAATGTGAAAAGTTAACATTTTTGCTAGTGTTGAACTTTGACCCAAAAAAGCGTAATCTATTTTTGACCTCAGGGTCATGCCTTGAACAAACTTATTTCTCCATGCCCTTAAGTTGCTACATACCAAAACATTAAGCTCTAGGCCTTCTAGTTTATAAGAAGATTTTTTAAATTTTGTCAAATTTTTCCCCTTTTGGACCCCAAAGTGGCCCCCCTGGGAGCCCTTACCCCTTCATTTGAACAAGTTTTGATAAATAGGTCAGGTCCTTTTTGACTAGAAGTCGAAAATGTGAAAAGTTAACACATTTACCATAGTGTTGAACTTTGACCCAAAAACGCGTAATCTATTTTTGACCCCAAGGGTCACACCTTGAACAAACTTGGTTCTCCATGACTTAAAGCTACTACATACCAAAACATTAAGCTCTAGGCCTTCTAGTCTATAAGAAGAAGATTTTCGAAGTTTTGTCAAAGTTTCCCCCTTTAGGCCCCATAGCGGTTCCCCCTGGGGGCCAAGCCCCTTCATTTGAACAAATCTGAATCCCCTTCCCCTAGGGATACTTTCTACAAAGTTTGTATAAAATTGGTCCAGTGGTTAAGGAGAAGAAGTTGAAAATTTGAAAAGTTTAAGACGGACGCACAACGGACGGGATTTGTACGAGAAAAGTCCACCTTGGACCTTTGGTCCAGATGGACTAAAAACTCTAAAACTGAAAACTCAAGATTTAACTAATTTCAAACATTAACTGCTTAAAAGACCTTTAGATTTATTCCTTCTACCAGCAACTTGAGCTTGATAACGCTGCAAAACTGATCCTGCCTTCCTAAAATTTACATAAATGATTAAACATATAACACAAAGTGGTTGTGTATACTTCAATAGTAAGTCAACTATAAGGTAGTGCAATAACATAAGAAATTAAACTGGAACACCAATTACACTGATGACACTTTTAAGCCTCAGAAAATTAAGATGTGGATTGATTTTCTAAACAACTTTTTGTCAATTGAACACAACAAATCCAACAGGAATATACAGTGCATCATCATTCCTTGTGACAATGAGTTGTACACCATGCAGATAACCACAGATAATATGCAGAACACTTACCGATATTTCCTGAGAAGGCCGAACAAAAAAGTCAAAAGTTGGTTATTTGTTTTATAAAATAATTAGAATATATCAATATCTACATAGTCTAAAACAATACTGTTAATTTTCAGTAGTCTGCATTAAAAGTTTAAAGATAATATCAAGTCATTCAAGTTCAGACCATAATTCCCTTTCAGTGAAAATCAAATACTACGCACAGTTTGATGTTGTACTATGTGCAAAATTCTTCTAAATTTTAGCAATGTTGTACAAATATTATTTATATACTTGCAGTGAGATTAAATAAATGACTACTTAATGTCACAAATACTTCGAAATGTTTGTCTGAAAATATTTCACTTGAATTGAAAATACAGAACTTTGAGATATGGTCTGAATCTTGATAAAATAGCTGAGCAAGTTAAGCGGTGTGACACCTACCTTTAGCGTGGCCTCTCTCTGTAACATGGGTGGCGTATAATAGTTATAATATATGACACAAAAACTTGACATATAAACATTTACAGTTACTAACAATTCTATCTCAATTTCATACACATTATGTAACTAAGCCCTCTATCAAGAATTCTAGATGTTAAGATGCACTAAGTAAGTTTGGTTTTCTGTATAGATAAACTGCTAAGGGGCATATTTACTGTCTTTGTCAGCAGTTCTATACCATTTAAACCAAACTCATCAAATTCTAGTCATTCCTTTACTAATATTAAAACTTGGTACCAACAATCCTACATGTTTATTTAAGCATAGGAAAGTACCTAAAAAAAATTGCCTGAAGTTTTGTTTTTAAATGACCTTATTTTTAAACTTGTGAGCTGTCACTTCCTAGTTTTGTCGTAAGTAATTGGCGTTGAAGCATAACTCTAAATTGACACTATTAAAACTGTTTTGAAAAAGAAGTGTTGATATCTTTCTATCATGGGCCATTTTAATAGGTTTTTTTCTTGTCATAATTATAATTAGATCCGGTGGGGTTATCTTATTCTAACATACTATGGACATATATGCTCATGCTTGTATATACCTTGTGACAGACAATGTGACAACAGAACAACTATTACATATACCACTTACCTGTGTACTATGAAATATACATCATAAATACACATTAATACATTTCAATTAAAGATATTAAAACATTGCCACTTAATTTGCAATGCTTTATTTAAAATAAAATAACCTGAAAAAAAATTCATTAAATCTTTAAACTATTGTTTTTTGAACATTAGGTCATAAGTGAAGGTAAAAAAATTATATCAATATTTCTGAAAAAATAAACCAGAACTCATTGCCTCATTGTTAATGTTAAGAAAATATTCATAAATAAATTCAAAAAGTACAACTAAAATGCTCTAAACTAAAAAAAAATCATTTCAAACTTCCTGAATAAGCAAAGTATCAAATCCCTTTGAAATTTTCCTCATAGCAAAACTAATTTTATAATAGTTGCATAAAAATATAATGTTGTTGGCATCCCATACACCGAAGCAACACTCAGTTATCTACATGCATATACCTACACATCTAGGTGTTATAGCTTTATTTACTTTTTAAGCAGTTTGTTAAATTCTTTGACCAATTAGAACTTTGTTAAAAAAATTATTATTTTAATGTTAATAATAAATCCTTCTTGAAAGGAAAATTAAAAATAAACTACTGTGATGGATATTTTAGTTAATGAAAATGTTGTTTATTTATGGTGTTGTAAATCTATTATGCTCTACTATCAACTCAAGCATATACAAGAAACTCAAAACAAATCTTAACGCTCACCTGAAAATGGTTTTCAAAGATATTGTGTCTGTTTCTTGTCAACTATTTAGGTACTTCTTGTTGTCATTACAGGGATTTATTGATCATATATACAAAGTACTTTTATAAATTGTAAGAAGAGATGTTTAACCTAATAGTACATCATTTTTTTAAAATCCTTATGTCCCTCCGACTTACCATTCCTCAGGAGAAGAAATATACTAACATTTCGATTTTAATTTTTGAACTTTCTCTTCTAAAAAAATCCCATATGTAAACAACAAAAAGCTTGCAAGGATCAAATATTCAACAAATTCACAAATTTTGTTTAGGACAAATTACAAGTCCTTAGTATATAATAAATGAAGATAAATCCATGATTATTTTTGTGACAGTTTTGGAGGAGTATAGCAATAATGAACAAAGTAAACAGAAACCTGACAAGACACAACATGATCAGTATCAAAGCTGTATGAATTTTGTGGGCTAAAAAATCTGTTAAATTTAACCTTTAAAAAATTAAACAAAACTTGCTGTGGGTCTACAGCACGAACACTAAACATGCAATTTAATTTTTAATACTACTAGTTGCAGGTATTAGTTTAGTTTTGGCTGTCAAGTTAAATATCTACAGTGGCATTCATTTGATATTAAATATCTACAGTGGTATTCAATTTTATATTAAATATCTACAGTGACATTCAATTTGATATTAAATATCTACAGTTTGCATTCAGTTTGATATATTTCTATCAGATCTTGTGATATTAAGAGTTTTAAAAGTAGTAAACCTTACTTGTTGGTGGTGGTTCCATAATAACACTTTCATCCTTAATGAAATT
>JAUMGZ010082562.1:0-18145 GCA_032359645.1 Pododesmus macrochisma
TAACCGCAAACATCAATTGTCAATAAAAATCCAAACGAGTAAAACGTTTATACATATTTACAAAAGGCAACTGGAAGTAAGTATCAAACATATGATGCCAACATTAAGTCATTATCAATCCCATCGGTGGTTTCATGAATATAAACCACAAACATAACTTGGTCAAGACAAATCATAAATACTTAATTTACACAGCGAACAAACCAAAATTTAAAGTAAAATAGAGGGACAACAGATGAATGGGTATGGTAATAGTCAGTTTGGCCCAAGGGACTTAGAACCTTTAAAAAAAGATCCCAAGTATGTTCTAAGTTTTGTTGATATCTAATAAAAATAGTTGCATTTGAACACTGTTGACCCCAGGGTCATGCCTTAAACAAACTTGGTTCTCCATGCCTTTAAGTTTTTACATAACAAAGCAATAAGCACTAGGCCTTCAAGTTATCAAGAAGATTGTTGAAATTTTGTCAAATTTTCCCCCATTTGAGACCCAAAGTGGAGCCCCCTGGGGGCCAAGACCCTTCATTTGAACAAATCTGAACCCCCTTCTAATAGGGATGCCTTCAACAAAGTCTGGATGAAATTGGTTCAATAGTTTTGGACTAGAAGACTAGACTGTGAAGAGTAAACATCTGGTTGAAATAGGCCAAAAAATAAATGTTTGTATTTGAATACTTTTGACCCAAGGGGCATGCCTTAAACAAACATGGTTCTCCATGTCCTTAAGTTATTAGTATTATAACATAACTAGGTGTATGTTGGTGCAACATGAATGCCCCGTGCCTTCTTTATTTGTAAAGTGCATGCAATAATGAAATGTTGCAAAACAAAAAGATAATATTATGATGAAGAAATAAAAACAATTTATAGCCCCATAAACCCTAACTAGGCCCCTAAAATATGACTGTATAGTTTATTGTTACATATAATACATACCTCTTCATGTACCATGATAATAAGTAAACTACATATTACAGGAGATCTAGATATCACTTCTGAATATGAAACTAAGTCAAAAATATGGAAAAACTATAAAAAAAAAAGTGCAACCAAAAACTTTTTTGGATAATATACACATATTGAGTTTTGAAGGAGATATGGCATGATAGAACAAAATCAATTTCAAAACTTTAACCACATAGATTAACGTGATTAAGTCCAAAAACATGCAAAAATCAATAGAATATGAGTCCAACTGAAGGATATTTTGTTTAATACATATCTTTAACCCCCTTTCTATGCTCATATGAAGTTTCAGGACCATAAACAAAGTATTAAAGGAGATATGGCAAGAGAAAATTACTTGCTCCAAAACTTTAACCCGAGACTTAGTCCAAAAAGACGGGAAAAAAATCAATAACATTTGAGTCCAACTGAAGGATATTTTGTTTGATACATATCTTTAACCCCCTGTCTATGCTCATATGAAGTTTCAGGATCATAAACAAAATATTAAAGGAGATATGGCAAGAGAAAACAACTTGCTCAAAAACTTTAACCTTAAGGTGGACGCCGACAGACGGACAGATGGTAAAACAGTATGCTCCTGACAAAGTTGTGCAGGGGCATAACAAAGCATTAAGCACTAGGCCTTCAAGTTTACTAGAAGATTTTTGAAATTTTGTCAAATTTATCCCCTTTTGGCCCCCTAGGGGCCAAACTCCTTCATTTGAACAAATCTGAATCCCCTTCCCCCAGGGATTTTTCCTAACAAATTTGGGAGAAGAAGTCGAAAATGTGAAAAGTTAATGCCGACGGGCAACCGACAGGATTTGTATGGGAAAAGTCCATCTGGACCGAAGGGTCCAAGGTGGACTAAAAACTGCAGACTTGTGAGAATGAACAATAATCAATAACAGTAAACCCCCAAATACTTTTTGTAGGGGTGAAACGATTAAAGGGATTTTTAGCAATGGTACGGTTCACGATACAACTTTGGCTCCATATCAATTCGCTTTGGTGGTTGTCAATGTCATATTGACCTTATTTCATGCAATGATAAATAAGTATTTGGTATTTTCTGTTTTAATAAAATCTTTCAGCATGTCAACAAGACTTGTTCATTTCTATTTTTTGACATTAAGGTATTGTGATTCTATATTAGGATACAAATTTGTATCGTGAGCATAGTGTATCGTTTCACCCCTACTTTATTGATAGACAAATTTAATCAATTTCTGCTGGATTTGGAACAATGTGATTTCAATAGATTAACAGAAATATTTACCTTGAATATTCATCAAGCAGTCCTGGATCTGGTGTGTAAAATTTGACACAGAACTCCAATGGCAAGTCTGGTGATGGAAGTTGCTTTAAAATGGCCTTCTCGTGATCAAGCCAGCTCTGAAACATTTAATAAAGTCACAATATTTGCATGTTAATTTTCAGTACCTAATATAAGTACATGTATTTATGTGTTTTATGATCAGTCATTCTTTACAAGAAATTTAAGAAGTCTCAGCCAATCAGGGGCCATGACAGCCATATTGGTAGCAATATGGAATGGTACGATGCAAGGAACATCTACATCAAGTTTTGCAAGAGTCTTAACAGTAGTTCTTGACAAAAGTTGAAAAGGTCTCAATCAAACAGAAGCCATGGTGGCCATATGCGTTAGAGTTTGGCAACATTGGACAAAATTCTAATTGGGGACCATGCAAAGAACATATACGCATCAAATTTTCAAGAAAATTTGAGCTGCAGTTCTTGACAAGAATTTAAAAAGGTCTCAGCCAATCAGAAGCACTTGAAGTCATATTGGATGGAGCTAAGCAATATTACTGACCTAATACTGAAAGGGAACCATGAGAGGAATAGCCACAGCAAGATTCGTGAAAATCCACCAAGTGGGTTTCAAGAAGCACCAAATGAGAAAAGTTCATGAATATGGACATAGACAAACACTAAGCAATGACAAAGAGCTAATTAAATGTGTGAAAACTGGCAAAGTTTGTATATGTCTTGTTTTTGTTTACTATTTGTTATATCAGGTACCTTCAATCCTCCTTTATCCTCATACTGCAAGTCAAAGTAGTCAGACTCAAGCAATTGAAGATGGCGGATAACAGCCTCCCATAATGCAATACCAAGGGCTTTTACCTGCAATATAAAAATTAAGATATCAAAAAATGTTGTATGATTTAATTAAAAATTTGGAATTCAGAGTATAAACTTACAAAAACATGCATCAAGGAAAACTAAAGATTTGTCTTAGAATTGCAGTAGTTATCTTATAATGTAAATTAAATCCTGTAATTGATATGTATAACATCAATGGGAAGAATCAGGAAGAAGGCACAATATTGTTTTGTAGTGGTTGAATATAAAAGATTACTTATACTACAAAACTTGATCTGGACCTTTATGTGGTATGAAACTTTAGGTAAGACATGTGTAGGTCTTTTTGTCAAATCTAAACTGGTAATATAAAGCAATTTTTTAAACATCACACATATTTTTCTCTCGGCAACAAATGTAAGAGCCTTTATAATGTTATTACCAAATTGATTATGTACATGTGTAATGACTAAATAAGTATCAGCAAAAATTAACCTCACACAAAAGTCGTAGTCAAATCATTATTAATATTATAATTCTATTGTGTCTTGTTATTATCACGGACTTATTGTGTCTTTATCAATATTATAGAGTTTGCTTTTAATGTGGCAATAGATACCAGTTCATTCCCTAGCAGTGTAATACATAAGACGTTAAAAAAATATAATCTTTTTGCTTTTCGCTAAAAGCTCAGCATTTGGAGTAGGAGAAGGACTGGTTGGCTTGTTGTCAGGATAATGTGACCGAGTGAAGTATCATGTCAATGTGTCTGTGGTGAATATTTCAGTGAGACAGCACTATAAAGTCACCTTCAGAGTGCACTGTTACAAGCAGACAATGGTTCGATATAACCTATAGATGAGTTGAAAGGCACATAAAAGTCAGATAAAACAAACCTTATTGTGGCTAGACAATATTAATGACTTATTGTGTGTCTTTACTGGTAATTAATATACCACACTTATTTTATCAAGAGTTTATATAACATGTACAGCAAAGTACAACACTATCATTCATCACTAGGCTCTTGTACATGTATATCTAAACACCACTTAATAGAATCTTGGTATATCTCAACATCACATAGGCTGTTGTATATCTCAACTAATACAGAAAGATAGAAGTGTTGTTCAGTAAAACAGTATACATACAGTGTAACCTGCTCTAGCGACCACCTCTATAAAGAGACTATCCATACTCTATTTTATTATGTGATTAATGATGTTGTACATTACACATAATAGACACCTGCCGTACATGACATTACCTACCAGGTAACAGTTTGTATATATGATATTATATGTAGTTCTCATTACTTAGACTGTGATTTATACAATTGATTACTATGGTGTGTATCATACAATTATTGAACAATTCTCAGGTCAATATGCTTTTTATGGCATATATAAATTACAACACTGACCAGAGTGTTAAAATTTCATGATGTTTTCCATCAATAACTGTATATATTATAACACACAGTGGTACTGGATAAATTTTACACTGATGACTTTTATACACTTAACTCATTTACAAATAAACGGCATCTGTTTCACAGACCACTAGTAGAATTAAATTCAAGTAGGGCTCAAACGATACAATTAACCTTCGATTCGTTACGTAACTCTCTTTCTCGATATTTGATGTACGATTCGATATTTTCGATTCGATACATACAATGTACTTTACTCAAAATATTTGATAAATTACATATTTTGTTCTTTACAAAATCACATATTTGGTGGAGTCTAATTTTCAAAACGTATCATTGGTGTATCAAAATTCCGGAAAAAAATATTGAGAACCGAATTGAAAGTAAAAGATTGTGATTCAACTGCACCGTGGTGAATCGTTACATCTCTAAATAACAGCATCAAGCAATTCAGAAATCCAGCTGGACCAGGTCTGGTGGAACTCACCCTGAACTGATTTATAAAGAAATATTGACAAAAACGGTGTTACAAGGTTCTTTGTAAAATCTAAAGATTAACTAACTTGAGCGAGATAAAACCAGATATCCAATCGTAACAAGTTGTGGTGCCCTTTTCTTCTATGAGTTTCTGTCAGTAAATATATCGCTTGTCGATGTTTGGAATCACTCGCGACGGACGAGGTCTGCGTATGAATACGAGACAAATAGTTATCTCAATCCAGGCACAAAACAAAGGAATAAGAAATAGTCGTTTTTATCCCTGTGTTTGAAAATATAAACTCGATAATTAAAATTATTCAGATAATAAGTAAATATACTCGTTTAAAGAAAGAACTATATCAGGTGTGAGTGTAGAGACGGCGTAAATCATTCATGTCAGAGGTCACGGTATTGTGACGTCATTTCTATTCAGGTTTCAGCCAATAGGAACAGTGCTAGGCAAGATAAATTTATAAAACCAACCTCTCCTGAGAGATGTTACCTATATAGATCATGGAGAAAAGTAATAACCAGTACATCCACAGTGCTTACTATGCAAAGGAAATACAATCAATTTTGGATATCGCTAAAATATTAAACACTTTGGCTTTTGCAATGCCAATAAGTATTTTGGTACAATGCATTGTGATGTTTATTTGGCATAAGTTTATTTGCAGACAGCACTATAAAGTCACCATAAGCCCCCACTGTTGCAAGCAGACACCATCTCGATATGACCTATACATTAGTTAAAGGGGCGCTTAACCCAAATAAACAAACAAACAAAATTTCCAAGATGGCATCAGAATATAATCATGTTGTATTTGAACATGATCAATTATTTCAAAAATTAACCTTTAATTTTTATGAATTTTTATGCTGTAGTAAAAGACTGTACAGCTGACCTGACTTTTATCATTGCTGGTGTTTAGACTGGTGATGTCCCTTTTTTTGGTGCTGTGCCACAGGTTAACATATAGTGGTGCACTAGGGGAGCAAAGTGAACGAAGGGAGAGAACCAGTCTTTGTTGCATGATGTTAAGAAGTTTTTCTTCATTATAATGTTATACAACACCCCAGCTCCAGAAGATAACAATGGATGGACAGCAGTATAAATTTGTATCTCATAATCATTATATACAACCAAACATAATGAAATACCATAACCTACATGCACTATAAAACTCCTCCCAGTAGACTTGATCATGTGCTAGTACTGTATAGGCATATGATAATAACTAGGAGGAAGACAATATCTGTTATGATTGCATAATTAACACTGGTTATTTAATCAGGTTTTCATTTGTAGTATATAGGTATAGGATACCTCTGAGACCACGGTCTCATTATATAACTTAGGGCATACTGGCTTCTGGACACTTTTGTTTGTTTGTGTTAAGGGCTTATTGTCCAATCAACAGTGAAGGTCATTTACTGATATGCCATTTTTACTGGGGGAGGAAACCAGAGTACCCGGAGTAAACCACCGACCAACTGCAAGTCACTGGTAACTTTCTCACACTAGGCTGCCCCAGACGGGAATCAAACCTAGGACGTGAAAGGCTCTTATGATTACAAGTCTGCGACTTTAACCACTGGGCAACCACGGCCCCCCACGCTAGAATGAAGACAACAGACCAGTAGAACAACACCATCTTGTTTTCGGTACCTATGGACTTGAGCTTCTTTCTAGACAATGCGGATGCATAGAAAAACTTGATAATGCAATGTTATAAATATTTGATGATATTTAGCCTGGCTTCTGAGACATCTTGGAATTACCTGGGGTGAATGTTCTCGCTGTCTGTTATGGAATCGCGGTTTACATTACAATAGCGATACTCTCAGAGAAATCTTTTTAACTGATGATCAAACGCTATGTATGCATATAATGAATATTTCATAATATCGGTCCTCTTTGATGGGATGTATACAGAAGATTGAGACTTTCCCTCAAGTAAGAATCTTTTCCATCAACATAGAATAAACGTAAATTATTACGTAAACAGGTAAATTTTTCATGAACTGTTTCTTGGAATGACGTATTGGCAATGATAGAAGTGACACATAACAGTTTGAACTTTTGAAGCAGAAAAAAGAAGCAGCAACTTTGCGTTCGATAAAGCATTGACAATGCCGGGGTTAAACTCCACTTGATTGGGAAGTGCACATGAATGATTAATTCATGATATACTGGGATATGGGATATACGTCAGTAATGATCACATCAAATATGTGAATACTTCTTAATCACTACATCAACTTTGGAAATCTTATAGATTCTAAAGAAAGGTTGAACAATGAGGTTGGACCTTGTCTTCTGCTCCAGATACAAGAGGAACTGTGCATCAATTATGTGAATACTTTGTTATTACTACATAAACTTAGCAGAAATCTTATAGATTCTAAAGAAAGGTTGAACAATGAGGGTGGACCTTGTCTTCTGCTCTGGATACAAGAGGAACTATGCATCAATTATGTGAATACTTTGTTATTACTACATAAACTTAGCAGAAATCTTATAGACTCTAAAGAAAGGTTGAACAATGAGGGTGGATTTTGTCTTCTGCTCCGGATACAAGAGGAACTGTGCATCACGACTGGTTACAAGATGGACATTTCTTTCTACTACTCTCACCCTGTGTTGTCTGATTGTGTGTCTTCTCCCTAATATCACCGTTATCACGTAAGTTTTTCTATATAAGTTAAAAGAGTTGGAAACAACTGATCTCTTCTATACCAAAATGAAATGTTAATAATATGTTTTTATATGTTCAAATACCTTAAACAAATTACAAACAATATTGATTGAACCTGAAAATCATTTTGGGATAAAACAAGTTGTCTAAAATAAGTACTGTATAATGATTCCTTAAATTCTTCTCTTTAAGACCTATATGTATCATACTAAATTATATAAAACTGCAAATATGTAATACAAGCTCAATCATTTGAACAACTCTAACAATAGTTTCTCCTTCTCTAAAGGAAGATTCTACCAAGTTTGGTTGAAATTGGTCCTAGTTGTGGAGAAGAGGAAAACTTCCAAAGTTACATGTAACATATCTATGCAAGTGTTTAACTTAGCTGGCACCAACAGGACTTGTTACTTCTCTTATAACTACAGGGTCAATCCTTGAACAAACTTTGTTATCCACTGAAAGTTATAGCAAAATGCATATTTTATGCAAGTAAATAACCATGACCTTATAACCTTTAATGTTTGGAATTAAAAATGTTCTCCTTTCTGAAAAAAATATTCGTCTAAATTCAAAGTTCCTATATCAAATGGTTGTTATAAATGAGTAAAACAGAGTATGAACAAGTAAAATAATAATCGATACACAAAGACGTCTGCTCAATCAGATGATGTAATTATATCAGAAAATGAACCTACAGTAGTGTATTTGAAATAAAGAATAAGAAGTCAATTTTAAAAAGGCTCTCTTCTACAAGTGAAGTGGTCAACTATTGTTCTTCTTTTGTAGTCTGTTGGTATTGCAATTTTAAGTGGTATTTTCTCTGACATCAATTGAATAAATCTATTTCGGGAGAATCAATTAGTCTAACAGAGGCTCCCCCTGGTGTCTTTATACACTTACAGCTGCCCATAAAGGTTTTATCAGATTGTATAAAGGTCAACACTAATGTCAGACACCAGTACAACTGTTATAACTTCCTCAAGATTCTTCATGGCATTGACATCAAAATCAATAACGACACATCTCCCTCTTCTAAGAGCTAATTGTGACTTTAGAACAATTACATCAAATGACAGCTCCTTAATTGCTCGGCTCTTTTAACTCAAACAATGACATTTAAGATCTCTCCAAAAACCAAATTCTAAGAAACATAATGCTAAATCTATATAAGAACTCTTTTTATCATAAATCCAATTCTTGGTATTCCAGGCCGTAAAATTGCAGCGTAATTTCCAATCCTTGTGCATTTACTGCACCAACAGGGCTCAATTAAAAGCAAAATTTTCATTTGCTCAACAAGAGCTGATCTAATTACTGCATGTAACCAGAATGTTAATGGAATCAATTCTTCTCTACATGTATATTGCTGGTTGTCCATCGACATACCAAAGATTGCTGCATTACCTGCATAGAGTCATTGACAGCTGGTGCTTCAGCTGGCAAAAAAATTGATCTCTAACCAAATTACCCGTGGCCATATGACAAGTGAATATTATAACTTTCTAAGCAGTGACTGTCTTATTTCACTCAAAAAGTACATGTGTACGCAACCTTAGGTTGTGATTATGATACGTAAATGTAAACTTAAAGTAACAGATATAACAGATATTATAAGTGTTCTTTAATTATATTTGAAAGAAATAAAACAAATTCTGATATCAATCTTAGATGAGGAAATAGCTGAGTCTAAGATCAATCTTTGATGAGGCAATAGCCGAGCATGAGATCAATCTTTGATGAGGCAATAGCCGAGTCTGAGAATACATGTATACCACTCGAGAGTCCATTCAATATTAAAGTGACATGGTGTTTGGGTTTAGTAGTTTCATTAAGGAGTATTAATTTAATACTTTCAGGTTTAAGAAGACAGGCTTGAGGAGGATTGTGAGGCGTTATTCATCTCATGATCACATACACTTGTTACGTAAACCACGAAGGAAGAACGTTGATAGGGAGGAGAAGAACTTTATACAGGAGCCTTGTAGTAATAATGTCAGCAATGATGAACCGAAAAATGAAGTAAACACGCCCATCAAGATATTCATATATGATTTACCGCCACAATTCAATAGAGATATTGTGCAGTGTTTCCAAAACTCTTGCATAACACTATCACATTGTGGTATGGGGGAGGAACTGGATCACTTTCCTGGGAGTGGGATGTCTCCACACATCAGTGTGCGGAACACACATCAGTTTTCATTAGAAGTTATTCTTCACAATAAACTACGCCTTAGTCCTTATAGGACATGGAATATGGAAAGAGCAGACATCTTCTACATCCCTTCCTATATTGGACTTTTATGTAAGTGTCCCCATAAAACTCAGTCTGCCATTTCTGAGACTATTAATAATTTGTACGACTTCCTGCACAGTCAGCCATATTTTTACCGTAAACCACACTTGAGTACGATCGGCAAGATAGAAAGAGAGATGGGAATGTCTCCCTGTGCACTTCTGAAACACAGTGTGGCCAGCAATATAACATTCTTTGCTATTGAAAAAGAGCAAAATGAACAATGGAGAGAGGAAAATCTGGTAAATCATAACATTATTGTAGTGCCTTATCCATCATATATACACTATCAAACAGCCAAACCTATCAAGAGTACACATTCATCAGAGGGTCAACATTCACCAGAAATACATGATCACAGAGATGTTTTTATTTTCTTAGCAGCATCATCAAGAATGTCAAATATATATCGAAGAAACGTTATAAACCAATTCCACATCAAGACAGAGCAATCGTACACCGAGTTCAAAAATCATATTAATAACATTGGATTAAATTTGACACAGCTGAACACATCCATGGTGATGTTGGTGACACAGGAATGTAAAGAGAAGCATAGACGCACCACAGTTCCATGGATGAGACATTCAATCTTTTGTTTACAGCCTCCAGGGGACTCAGCTTCTCGTAAATCTTTCTACGATTCTCTTCTAAGTGGCTGTATTCCAGTTTTATTTCCTGACCCGAGCAATCCCAAAAATCCCTACGCCTTTCAGAGATGGCTGAAATACAGCAGCTTCACTGTTACGATTACTTACAGAGCATTGAAAACACAATCAATTATGTCAATTCTAAAACAAGTACCAAATATGGCTATACATGACATGCAGAGACAGATACAAACTATGGCACAATGGATGCAGTATTCTGTTCCAAATGGAACCCTACACCATCATGACGATGCTATGGCAATGATCATACATGAAGTCACAGATAGATTTAATCTCAACATAAAACTTTAATAAGCTTTGAAAATAGCTTTTAATAAATCATTTATAGTGCACTTTGAAAATGGAAGCTTTAAGAATTATTGTATGTAGAGAGAGTAATGGTCATACATTGCAGTTGTCACTTTGATACAGCTAGCATGAGTGCTGCAGACACATTCATTTGTTTGTTTTCCTGGGGTTTAACCTCCCTTTAACACAAGTTTAGGTCATACCAAGAAGGTTAAAATCTACTTACAGCAAATTATAGTGCTATCTCACTTAAGTAACACACATCATAACATGTTACTTCGCCCGGTCACATTACCCTGACACCAAGCCAACATTAGTCCTTCTCCTACCAAGAAATGCTTAGTACATATCAGAAAATGATAAGATTACCTAATTCTAATAGTTAAGGTGTAGCGAGGCTGGGGACCATTCCTGCACATATCAGAAAATGATAAGATTACCTAATTCTAATAGTTAAGGTGTAACAAGGCTGGGGACCATTCCTGCACATATCAGAAAATGATAAGATTACCTTATTCTAACAGCTAAGGTGTAACAAGGCTGGGGACCATTCCTGCACATATCAGAAAATAATAAGATTACCTAATTCTAAGGCCAGCTATTGGAACTAGAACATAAAACTTATGTTCTGGGATTTTCAAATATTATTCATTTTATTTCAAGTTGCAGTAATGTTAGCATAATTTAGAGCCTAACTGTCTGTATTCAATATTTCCATATAATTGACTTGTTACTGTATGTACTTAATTGCCCCCTGTTTTTTTGAGAAACAGGGGACTATCATACTGGGATTGAAAGCTATCAGGACAAAAATAATTAAGAATAAAACAGTCTGATACAATGTTGTGGATAATTCTTGTTGTAGACATCTACTTTGATGTCTGAAGATGATATTTGTAAACTTAATTCTCTGGAACAGATTGTCTGGCCTGTTACAATTCTAAGAATATTTATTGATCCTTATCATTGACATTTTATATGTACAACTTCTCACGAAACTTAACTAACAAGTCCATAAGCCAATAGGTGAATACAGTTCAGTGTTCGGGCACATAATAGCAGCAATTTGAGGAGAAATATGGCCAATTTCCTGGTGTCCCTCAACTCAATGGAGCTTTTATGAAAGCTAAAGAACATGATGGCCAACCCTACCATTACACAAATCTACAGTCATAACACAAGACTTAAGTATAGTTCTGGCACAGACAAATCACAATTTATACATAGATACATGCCATCCTGGTTGTAACCTAGTCTGCAATTTCCTAGAGAGACACTCAACAATCACATTCACCATTACCAGTAACAAACCAGTCATTGTCTTGTCTCCAGTCTGGGAGACCATTAATTGTTACAAGGATGACAGATGTGCGATATGGAATGTAGCCATCTCTTTATGAAGGAGGCCATCATGTTTGTCTCCTAACAAACCATCCTCTTTTGTTCGAGGCCATCGCATGTTGAGTCTCAAAAAAGCTCAGTTTGGTGTCTCCAATTAATATATATATGTATGTTATATACATATAATTCAATAATGTCACAATACACATGGTCAGCTAAAGAGATAATTAAGTCAATTAGACTGCATACAGTGAAAGATGTACTTATAATGTAACCTAATGATGTTAACACAGGGACAGTCAGTGAACTGCTCTCACATAGTTTGTTTCAATAGAGGAGATTGCAATTCAGTCTAAACTGTAGCTTTACATTATCACTGGCCTCATCAGTCTTATCTAATGATGATGTTTATATCACTTAATTATCAAGTGTTTATCTTTTGACATTTTTAACAACCAGTATTTCATTTATAGGTACAACAGTGTGTTCAGACAGTAAACAACCAACTACTTTTGATCAAGCCTGCAAACAGCTATCACACTTGCCAAGTCTCCTTATTTAAGAGGGAGACTCCTTAATTTTATCCTCATTTTTGACTTTTCATAACTTCAGAATTTTATCCTCATTTTTGACTTTTCATAACTTCAGTATTACATTTATCTTGTTTTAATCTCAAGTCAAATAAATACATTGCATGAAGCAACAGAAAGTTAGACTGTTATTTGCCCAACAGGACACATTGTAAGTACTTTTTAGACAATTTTAGATTGAGACAAATATCTCTCCATGAAAATTTTGAAAAGTTGGCAAGTATGACATTTGATATATATTCTTTCCAACTATTGTTATCTTTACATTCCCTTCCCAATTAAGCAATGAAAATGTAGTTTTAATCCTTAAAAGATTTATGTATTAGTATCAAGGCTCAGATCACTGTAAACAACTCCGGATCCTTTATAGTCCTTTTGGGATGTGTCCCGTGTATAATGAGCAAATTCTGATACTAACAGGAAACATCAGCATGTTTAATCTTGTGATAAAATATCCCCAAATAAGCAATTGTGATATTACATTTCAGAGCTAATAAGAGTTTGCATGAATAAATCTATGATACTGCAGTATAAAACTCAAGTATCATTAAACAACTTGTGCCTACTATATACTCAATACATGTATGCCTTATTATTGAATTACAATTTTATCCGCTTTTGTATATTTACATGAGAGTATTGGAATTTTTCCTCTGAATTATCTTTTTGTAAGTAAATTATAAAGGACAAAGACCCGATACAATGTACACCCAGTTATGAATATAAATTGATATGAGGCTACAAGAAATGATGTATTTTAAAGTATTTTTTGAATGATGGGGATAGATAACCAGGATTTTTAAATTGAAGAATATGATTCTGTGCTTTAACTCAATATTTAAACCCCAACAACCATACGAGGTAATTTGTATTATATAAATATGACTACAGCGGCTGAAGTTACTGATATGTGTAATGGGACACTTAAATCTTTGTTGATTCCCTGCCGTCACGAAAGAACCAGTATTTACAATTTACTATTGATTTTTTTACCACGATACACACAGCGTCAATAGCTGGTCAAAATGCAGGCCAGTTATAAGCGTCCAGAGACTGGGAAGTAAGAATACTTAACTGTCACAGTTTCTACGAGTTTATAGTAGATTAGCGATTCCTAGACGGGTAATTACGCACCATATCGGGGAACTCCTACAAGAACCCTGATCAGATTCATGCAAACTCTTATTAGCTCTCCAATGTAATTAACTTGAGAAAGGATGATATAATCTTGTTAAAAAGAAAAGAATGACAGTATACATTTTCTTATCACTGACATATCTTGATATCAACGCTTGAAAGATATCTTTCTGTTACTACAGCAAAATATACACATATCATTTTTTAACGGAGCTGCTTGAAGATAACAAGTCATTTCAACATTATACACGATAAACATATCATCATATTTTTTTTTAAATATTTAAAAGATATAAGGGTCGGTCAGATTACAATGCATTTTAACCATCATACAATAAACATGACATCAAGTTTTATATTTTATGGATAGATACATGCTCGAGGGGCTGATTAGATGACAAGGCCTTTCAGTTTTATATTTCAAAGACAGAAAGGGATGGTTACAGATTACGAGGCATTTCAACATCATTTACCAAACATGACATAATATTTAATATTCTAAAGACAGAAGGGCTGGTTACACATTACAAGGCATTTCAACATCATTTACCAAACATGACATAATGTTTTATATTCTAAATACAGTTCAATATGATGCACTAAACATTAATATTACTTAAGCAATGAAAGTTTAAGCAAATGTAATTATGGTCCTATAATACACATTGCTATTGCTAACAACTGAATAAAGCCTGTAAGCAAATGTAATTATGGTCCTATAATACACAATGCTATTGCTGACGACCTGAATAAAGCCTGTTAGGGCTCTACGATAGTTTGTCAGCAATATCAATGTGTATTATAGGACCATATTAATTATACTTGCTTATTATTCATTACTTATACTAACAGTTTCATTGAATGTATTTGCTAAAATCTTGCTTATATAACATAAATAAAAAATTTATTGGTGGGATAAATGCATTTGATAGGAGAGCCAAATGTTGAAATCCCTAGGAAAATGTATTGACAATATGATGTAATGATTGCAGCATGTGACCTAATGCGTTTATAGCGTGATAATTACATCACGTCACAGTAGTCTTTATATAGACAGACAACATTAGTACTGTAAATATTATCAGTTGGTTGTAGAAGGATGCAGATTTTAACTCTTCTTATCAATGAATAAATTTCGAAAGTCTATATATCATCGACAGCTTGAATTTGATTCAATCAATACAGACACTACAGTAAATGTTTTAAACAAACATATTTCCTCTCTATATTTAATTAAGTTGAATTTCCACTTTATATGATTTGTCATGATATTTTCATTCTACAACACAAAAAATCCATTTGTGTTCTCATAATAACATTCATTTTACTACAGCCATCTACAGACTCTCTGGAGAGTTCATTCACAACATAGGAACAACACACAATACCACTTCTTACATATTACATCATACTCTCTCCTTACAAAAGTCTAGTATGAGATAACAATTATTCATTATTGAACCCTTCCTAGGGAGCAGCCTGAGAAAAGCAATGTGATATTTGATGATGGCTACAAAAGATTTATCTTTTCTCACTTGAATATGCTGGAGTTATGTTATATACTATTTCTGTTATGTCGGTAACATTTTTCTCTCGCTATAAAAAAATTCTGTCTATACAAGAACACGATGAAGGATGATAGGAAAACAGATGGCAGGACAGCTCCGGTACAGCAGAACCAGTAAATACAGCTGTTGGAGATGGGCAGATAGTTTGTTGTGTTAGATACCAACGATGAGGCCAGTTCTCCCTCACATCAGACGCTCTAGCTATCCAAGCATACAATATATTCACAAAACAGGCACATTCCTGTACATCACACGATTCAGTAACTAACAGGACTGGGTTTAAAAAACATAAATACAGGTATCTAGAGATAAAACTGAAGTTATCAATTAATTTTACAATCACATAATGTGTGCTAGGATATTGGCCATGGGTCTAAAGGTGAATATAATTTGACAGTAATAAAAGTCACATTTCCTTAATTTTGTTTTTTAAACTGTATATTGTTCCAAAATATAAGATCAGTAGATTAACATCTATAATTAACAGTTGGTGATTGATTATCTGAAATATTTAACTTATAGTTAATTATTATGTACTAGATCTTTAGTTTTATATTTATAATAAATAATACTGGAGAGTTGATTATTGTAATATCTAAGTCATTTTTTATTATGTATTAGATGATTAAGTTCAACATCTTTAATTAATAGAGGGGTATTGATTATTGTAAATGTCCAACTCATTTATATTTCATTGATCGACTTTAAATCACTGACTTGAGACAATCTACATTCCATCAAGTCAAATTTCTATATCTCTAAAAGACAATCAACTTAAGGTCATTCAGTCTAATATCCAATGGTATAAAGATTTATGCAACTACAAAAATGTACTACATGTAGCTTCAGTATAACATCTGACCTGAGATTATGGTACAATCCAAGAAAAGCCTATTTCTGAAGAGCTTTAAATCCTAATGAGCAACATTTCATTGCAAAATGTCTGAACAAAACTATGTTTCAAGAAGATTAAGCATTTTTTAATAAAAGATTGTTTACTCCAAGATAACTATATACATGTATATAGGTAGTGCCTTTATGCCCTATAATTACTAGATGAATGGTTAAGAGATTTTCGCCTTAGGATCAAAGTCCCACAAATCTGATGAAGATTTCCAACAATAAACTACAAATGAATGTTTATGTTGTAATGAGAATATTCTTGTAGGCCACAAATGATGTACCACAGGTTTATCTGTAATGGATTAACCATATCACGACTTAACATCAAGCTATATTAGCACAGCCATGTACATTTATTAAGTCATGGTGTTTTAGTTTGATAATTCTTTTTCACAATGAGGGACTGCAGTAGAAGCTCTAAGACTTGATATAGTCCATGACTTCTTTATATGAGACTGGTGCCATAGAAGAACTATAAGATAGAAAAACTGTACAACTGTGTCTTGGAATTCCTCATTACTCAAAGAATCAGTTACTCAGAGGGTTGGAGAACTAAGTATTTTCAAACTTTAAATCTAATAGTAATATCTAAAAGGCTAGTATTTTCTGTTTTTAAGTTCTTTTTTCTCCTCCAAAATTAATAACTACGACACCTTAAGTTATCAAAGAGATTTTTAAAATGTTGTCAAGTTTTATCAGTTTGTTAGCCCCCTAATTGCTCCCCCTGCAAGCAAAACTCTATCAGATGGTTAATCTAAATCTCCTCCCCATTAGATGCTTCCAGCCAAGTTTGGTTGAAATCGGCCCGGTAGTTTTGGAGAGGTCCACATACATGTATGAAAATTTAACATCAACAAA
Source organism: Pododesmus macrochisma (assembly GCA_032359645.1). NCBI lineage: Eukaryota > Metazoa > Mollusca > Bivalvia > Pectinida > Anomiidae > Pododesmus > Pododesmus macrochisma. The sequence continues at coordinate 17,324 of JAUMGZ010082562.1, forward strand.
CAGAAGAGTTATGATGGGTATATATACCGGTAGCTCACTGAAACTTCCAGGCTAATGTGAGCTAAAAAGGAATTAAAAGTATAAGGATGTCGTCATATAGCATATTTGAAACAAGGTGACCTTAAAACACTGTGGATAGTGTTACTAGTTGTCAAGTACAATAGTATTATATCAACATGTATAAATACATCCAATCTACATTGTAAATTTATTGTTAAAAATCCAACAATTGAATTTTTTTGTGAAACTGGACCTTTATGACTTTTATTTGAATATAGTTAATGTCCATGAAAAGGTTTAACTTGGCATGTAAATACCTGTTGAAAACCTGACACGCTCGACTACACAGACTAGTAATAACAGTGAGCATATTAAATTTATAGATGCCTTATCTATTGGCCCGAAAAAGATTATATGGATACATTACTGAATGTAAAGAAGAAGAAGCAGACCTTGAAACTCAATCTAGTCATCAAATTGAAGAGTAACAATGTTCCAAACTTTCATTGGACTTACATGTAATCATGTGCTTGTTTGTCATGCATCGATCATTATATCATGATCGGAATAACATAATTTTAAAGCAGACTGTATGTACTGACTACAGTATGTTCTAGATGGTCCGCACTGTTTAGACATTCTATAGTCCAGATGGTCTGCACTGTTTAGACATTCTATAGTCCAGATGGTCTGCAGTTTAGACATTCTATAGTCCAGATGGACTGCAGTTTAGATATTCTATAGTTCAGATGATCTGCAGTTTAGACATTCTATAGTCCAGATTGTCTGCAGTTTAGACATTCTATAGTCCAGATGATCTGC
>JAUMGZ010082673.1:0-18135 GCA_032359645.1 Pododesmus macrochisma
ATAAAAGATTCATCTTAAGTAAATTAAAATCTGATTAAAATAATCTGTTACATGGCTTCGATTATGGCGCACTGCGGAATATGTAGTAAACGAAGCCATGTAACTCATGATTTCAATCAGGTTGGTTTGATAGTCAATGCAAAAAAAAAGTTTTTTTTTAAAAATGCCCATCTAGCGGGGACATACATTCCACGAATGTCCTTGTTTAAATATTACGTTGTTCTCTCCGTGTTTCACTAGATAATGGCTGTTTGCCGATGTCATATTTTTCAAAGATCTTACACTTGTTTTCTTTTTTTATTGTATAATCGGCAAGGTGGCTGACACTGACAACTATTAGAATCCAAGGCGGGGGTTCGAATCCCTGCCGCGTTAAACATAAGACGTTAACATTTAGTTATCTTCTCGCTCCCTGCTAAGTGCTCAGTATTTCTGGGTAGAAGGACTAGTTGGCTCGGTGTCAGGGTAATGTGATCGAGTGAAGTTTCATGTCAAGGTGTCTGCGGCGTGATAATTCGGTGAGACAACACTATATGGTCGCCAAAAGTGTATACTGTTACAAGCAGACACCGTTTCGATATGACCTAGGTATGAGTTGAAGGGAAGTTAAACCCCAATAAAACAAACAAACAAACAATGTTATAGCATATATATTTGTGATGCATCTCCAGTGTACTAACGTGTGACATATGCTGGACACGAGATGCACTACTAAAGTGTACCATTTTTATGATTCTGTGTTTCAGGTGTGGTGCTTGATGTGTGTCCAGACAGACTACCCGAAGATCATATGTCAACGTCATTGATGTCTGTGGACATTGGTCAGTCTTATCAATTCGTAGTGACGTTTCTATGGAAACATGTCGATGTCATGGAAACCTATTTGCTGACCCAAGCAGGTAAAGAAGACTAATTATTAATAAAGTGAAAAAAACGGTGGTTGCCGTAAAAACTAAGGTATTACATTAACTGAAATGTGTTAATTCCACAATTTTGTTTGAAACGTTGTCATGACTAACAAGGTAAAATAATCAAGTAAGAAGGTCTCTCGGTTGGACGATTGCAATTTATTTTAGAAATAACTAGAAATCAAAAATACAAATAAATTGTTCTTATGCCTATCATAATAATTAAAATCTGATTCAGCTAATACGAACACGTTATGAGTGTATTGTCAAATAATTGAATTTATTATATACATAAAGACTAAAAAAAGTTAAACGAAATGTAAATTTTCAGACCCATGAAAAGGTATATTAAATCAGGTTTGACTGCTTAATAGTCACCCCAACCCCGAGATAAGATTTTCGTCTGAAGCGCAATCTTCTTTTATATAATTTTTGTCTGCCTTTTGAGGTTGATTTTTAGCATTAGTCTTGGTTCAAAATTCTGTAGGAAAAGTAATTTCGTTATTATTTTCGGTTTATAATATTTGTTTCTTTTCGATCGTTGACTCAACTGTTTAACCATTTTCATTATTAACACTTTGACTAAAGTTATTCAAGAATAATGCATCTATAAAAAATATTTTCTCTTGACTTTTTAATATCAATATAGGTGTTGGAGTACGACATATAACTACCATGATAATTGTAAAATTCGATCTATTATTGTTAAAATTTTAACTTGCATTTATCTTAATTGATATCGACCCTTAAACCATTATATTTGATGAATAAGTGAGTGTTGGAACGTGTTTTCGAATACCAATAATTAGAATCGATGATGTTATGTCAAGTGTGAAATATTGAGAATTGAAGAAGTACATGTACTGTAAATACTGGTTAGGCATTCTGTTATCTATTAAATATACTAGCAGCATGTATTGATCATTTACAGACAATATATCAATATTTATGTAGAAGAGATCACAATTAATTGCCACAAGCATTAGGCATGGTGTAGGTACACGCGACCTTTATTGTGGTAAGTATAAGGTCATCAACAGTTACAAGTTTATGATATTACGACACATTCTTTCATCTATTATAAACTGGAGCTTAGTGCCGTACCCTTCGAGTGTGTGTGTGTGTGTGTGTGTGTGTGTGTGTGTGTGTGTGTGCGCATGCGTGCGTGCGTGTGTGAACCAGAAATTCCGCCATTTGTCTTATTTTCTATGACAAAATTCCCAGTAAAAATATGCGTGCGACAGAACAATTCTGAGTTTATGTTTCCAAAAGCGTTTTTCCCCCAGGCTACAGCGCTGGAGCGACATTTTTTTTGGCCTCATGTTAAAGAATAGACCTAAATAGTTTTTTTTTTTTTTTTTTTTTTTTTTTTTTTTTCATGTTTCGCTTTTTCAGACGATAAACTTGCTGTCTTTCATTGTTGCAATCATAGTCAGTTATGATCTTAATGTTGACCGACAGCTTTGGACCTGCCCAAACATTCTAGGCCTAGCCACGAACCAACCGTCATTAACAGACGCTCAAAAAAATGAATATAGAATTGACAAGCAAGCGTCAAAGTTTCTGGCCGGTGAGCATAATCCCACCTGGTATATGTATGGCAAGGTGTTTAACATTTATTCAAGGAACTGTGTTTTTTTTGCACCTTTTATCTTTGTTTATAGTGATATTTTGTTTCTTAAAAATTATTACTAATACCAAATGAAGGAAATGTCTACATAATATGAAAAGCATGCCCTTCAGCTTGAAAATATGTTTCGCAGAAACATAAGTTCAATCTTAAAAACAATATCACGAAACGGACCGGCTCTCGGCGGACCGTTTACACAAACAACTTTATAAATATGTATATATATATATGCACGTAATTTGCACCAGATAAAAAAGTCGCCCTGTTAAGAATCATAAACGACGCCCGTAAGTGCATCAGCTAAACATCGTTGGGTCTGTCGGCAATGACAAACGAGTCATGCACGTGTTTTACGGTCTGTGAATTTATTGTGTACTTTTTCGTATGACGTTTAATACTAACACTTCGCGGAGATGACAGTCAACCTAACCCGTGTCATTGTAAGAAATGTTCGATGGTTGCACACCAATGACAGAGCTCATTTTACTCATATTATATTTGGGTCTGTTTACAAAGTAATCATATATTATATTTTATTGACGACGTAAAGTCATCGTGTTTTAGATTTTCTTTACAACAGGTATAGGCCAACCGTAAAGTCTCTTTAAGTTAAGTGAAAGATGTTTGATTGAATTCTGATTTTATTTTACTTTTCATAAATTTAAGAAATTTTGCAAAATATTAATGAATTCTTTTTTACTTTTACTTCTAGTTTAAACAATATTTTATTTACAAATCATATACATAAGGTAAAGTTTACATTTTTTAACAAGGGGATTCAGAAACAAGCATAAATGCTTATATTAATCCGTCTCCCCGTACTTTTACTTCTGTTTAACACTCTAAGTAATTGTATTTTTGTATATTTGTATATGTGCGTCCCACAACTTCGTTTTGTTTGCCCCTGTACATAGACTTACACCTTTTGAATATCGTCTTAGTTGTCTTCATTTCTTCTTTATAAAGACAGTTCGACTTTTTTGCACATGATTTGTAATTATTTTCTCTTTTGCATTTCTGAATTGCAGTTATTGGCTTCAAGAAATCAAATATTGATGCTCTAGTTATGCCGTACGAAGCCCCATTCCTACTTGATCTGACGCCATTTATAATTGTAAACCGAACTCATCTTGTGTTCCAAAAATCCTCTGATTATTCTAGTATTAATAGTCAAGAAGCCGATTGTGAAATTATAGACAGTCAACATGCTGAAGAATCATCTTGTCCTTCACCCGAAGGGAACAACTTTAAAACAACAAAGCCAATCACAAACGATACTCAGAAACACGTGACATCAATTATAACTGCAGTGCTTCACAATTTGAACTGGAATTCGATGTACTTATTATTTGAGCGTTCCACGGGTAAGTATCTTTGATTAAATCTTAAAACTAATTACCAGAAATATCAAAATTGAAGCAAATACCACATGTTTGGCTGTGAGATATTCTCTGACAAGCCTTGTAAATCAAAATATAACTTAAAGACCTAAACATAAATTACATCACTCACTGAAAAACCTTTACCCCATGTTTAGAACGGTTGCTCGGACTCGGAATTGTCATTGTAAGGATAAGAATTTGTCCATGAACTTTTGTGATTATATTCAGAAATGAATTAAACTTGTTCATCCATAAACTTGTCAAATAAAATTGTCACTAGCTTTTAAGAAAGCGATGGACATGAACTTCGTGTTTTCCGTCACTTCGTTCAATTTTGCGTCTATGTTTCAACCGTTTTCAGAGTAAAACCTTCCTTGAAGTAAAATAATTTTTTTGAAATTTGGTTAATACGTTGTTTTATCAACACCTAGGCTAAGTTAAAATCACGTACAGGTTTTTTGCCAAACGCCTGAAAGACACGAAAACATCGCGGCGGGTGACACACGTGTAGCAGGAATCGCTTACTCCACCGGGACGTGGTTTTGCTTATAGCTTTTAATAGAAGTTCGGGATGTTTCCTTTTTTAGTGCATAATTGTATTTTTGTTCTTTTTCCAGTGTGCGTCCCAAATTTTCGTTTTATTTACCCATGTCTATAGTTTTACGTCTTTTGAATATCGTCTTGGTTTGTCGTATTTACTTCTTCAATCTGATTACCTGACAGTTCCGAGACAACAAACTTCCACAGACTCAATGTTTTTCAAAGAAAAAATCGGTGATTTTATTACTTTTTTCAATATCTTGCCAAGTTGGCTAAACATGAATCCCGGATATTTTCGCAAGTATTAAATAAGGCATATTAAATTAGGTTGTTTTAGACTGATAAGCTGGACGTTTCCAGACAATAACTTTCCATAAAGCTAATTGGATGTAAATAGAAATTGATTAATATTTTGGTTTTTATAAATAACAAGACTAACTTCTCATTACGGACATGTTATCATATATTTGATAAGGTTGCTTCAATCTGATAAGCTGGCAGTTTCCAGATAATACCTTTTCTTATAACAATTTAGTAAATATTTTGCTTATATCAATACCTAGGCAAAGGTTGAACCACGGACATTTTTGCACACATTTAATCAGGTTGTTTCAGATTGGCTGACACTTATTCAGGCAACAACTTTCCTTAAGGTTAATCGCTTACCTGTGCTTGACACCTTTTCGTGGTAAAGCGGTTATGATGTCTCAATGACCAAGAAAGCTTTGCTGACTGGAGCATTTGATCCCTGAAGTGTCACCAAAGTTAGACACGTCGAACTGTAGAGGCCAGCAAAAGATCAGCACGTCTTTTAGAGGGACGCTAAGCGGGTGGTCTCGTGCAAAGGGATTTTAATCCCCTGGCAAGATAAAGAGCCCCATGTAAAGCTCGACATGAGGGTAGGCACATATTGCGTTGCATGTGATCGACATTCATTCTGAACTCTCCCTATTGCTTTAATTTCCCGTTCCTGTCGTTGCTTTTCTTCCTGTCCTGTCTTGGTATTTTCTACTGTAGTGTTTTTCACGATATCGGTGAAATACTTTGAAATACAACTAAATTCAATCCATTTCAATTAACTTTTGATGATATTTGCGTTTATCAATACCTTGGATAATATCAAATCATGGACATGCTTACGCAAATTAAAGTAGATTGCTTCAATCTGATTGGGGGACACTCCTGTTTTGACTACGCGCACATTTTAAATTTTGGCAAGACAATTTTGTATTATTATTGGGTATGGTTTCTGTACATCATACCCATCGTCACCGTTTCCCCCTTTGGCTCTGTAGCCTTGATTTGCTCAAGTCTAGTAAGTGAAATGATTTTTATTATTAACACATAAAATGTTAAACATCGGTCTATAATTTGTTTATTTAGCACAAGTCGTATGACTCTTAAAACTTAACATTAAAATTTACTATGAGAAAGTATTATACATCCGACTATAACACATATTTGTGAAATTGAATATATAGTATGTCGTCCTCGGTAATGTAGTGGTCAGTCACAGGATTTCTAATCTCTCAGATGCGAGAGATTGGGGGTTCGAGGAGCAGCCCGGTCACAGCAAGGTGTGTACATGAGCAATCCCTTAAACTAAAGTAGCAGCTCATATCAAAATGGTCCGTCGGATGGGGATTGGGCTCGAATATGGCACGTAAAAGAACTCATCGTATAAGAGTCGTAAGTGCTAATGTGATGCCTGGTAGTGGCAGCATTGCTTAACGAAACCAGTTGCAGATATATAATTACATGTATGCGTGTACAACCATTTAAAAATTGGTAATGTACACTAAACTGAATAGTAATGGAAGGTTTTTGAAACACAAAAATTCATCAACACGTCTAATACACAGTGCAGCTTAACAGTGGAACGTTTGACGAAGCGTTGACATCAGTCATTATGTCTCTATGGTCGTTTGTCACGAAAAAGACACATGTTTTATTAATATAAAGCAAGCTTCTGTATAAATTATTAATTATCTATGGGTACCTGGTGATAATATAATTAAATGCTATGACTATAATGACTATATGATTACCTCGAGACAAACAAAAAACTTATGTTTAATTTCTCATTCTCAGAAAGGGCAGGTAAGCAGGTACAAATGTAGGCGTTCATTCTATTTTTGGAAATATTTTTTACGAAGTAAATTAAGAGCAACAGTTCTCACTTAAACGATGCATGTCACCAACAGCACAGTCAAACTTTAGGATAGGCACGAACATCTTTGGTGCGTAGGCAAAGCGCAGACACAATATTTTTATGATTTGGCCTTATTCAGCTCTATTTCTTTTCAATTATACCAATTTAAAAACAAAATATTGCTTTATTTTAACTCTGTATTCAGTCACGCAGTCGAGTTGTGTTGGGTCGATAAAACCATACTGATAAAACAAGTACATATTAATGAAGAAAATGCTATTGTTGGTTCCATCTCGACTAGCATTCTTTCGATTATTTCTTCCTGTTTTAAGTCAATCTAGATCGAAGGTCTAAGGATAACTTTTACCATGAAGTAATATGTCCGACTTCTCCACAAAGTTATACATGTGCACATCTATACTTATTGGACACATATTAACTAAGCTCGGTAGGAAATATCCTGGGATGAAGGGGATTCAGATTTTTTTTAATAGGCTATGAATCATTCCACAGGGGTCTCCCCGAGGCAAGGAGAGGATGATATGTCTTATTTATATAACTCTCAATTTAATGATTGCGTATTTAGCTAGCTTTGGACATGGGAGTTTAAAGCCTAAGTCACAATGGAATCACGACAGGAATATGCAAGTTCACAACGAAAATTTGAGAAATTTCGTGGCTTGTCTTGCGATGTTCACACGCTATTGGAGATCGGTATTTTAATCAGATTGATCGTCGGTATAATTCTTGCGGCAATCTCACGACAATCGCACGACATTCTTGAGATTTTCGTGAGATAATCATGCGAAATTCGTACGAAATCAACTAATTCGTGCGAAGATAGTACGAAATTAGCATGATACTCCTGCGTTACTCCTGTGTCATTCGTGTGTTACTCCTCCATATCTGGAGAGGGTATTTAAGCTTTGGTGAAAACTTCATCAAACATCTCTCACTCTCTCTCTCTCTCTCTCTCGTCGCACGAGTGTATCACGAGCGTCGCACGAGTATCGCAAGACTGTCACACGACACTTATAAATAGAGTATGCCAGTCTCACGACATGAGCCACGACATATCACGCCAGAGCTGCCTTTTCTGTCTGTTCTTGTCGTGAAAACATCTAAAATTTCATTTGACCACTTCCACAGCATTGTTCATGTCCTACGACATTTACCCAGGACAGAAAAATGTATATTTCGTACGACAAAATTATCGTGGGTTTCATTGTTGCCGAGGCTTTAGGCGTGAACCTCGGATCTTAATTTGGTAACGTGTTTAGGGGTTAAAGTTTAGCTTAGCTGATATGGGCACTGCATATTTGTGCCTAATTAAGTTTCTTGTATTTAGCCATTGGTATATACTCCCATAAAGGCTGAGCTGATGTTGACCTTACTTAACGCTACAGTGGCCGAGGGTAAAATATGGTACGCTGGTCAGGTTTTGGTTTCTATATATATATTTTATTTATATTTTTCTAGGTTCCTTTTTTGACTTCGTTCGTTCACAATTGTTTCGGCCCTATTTGGCCAAGTATGTTCATATTTGTCTCGACCCCTATTTCGCTTAGTTTTTTCTTTTCACATTCGTGTCTGCCCCGTTTTGGCTTAGTCTGTTTTTCACAGTTTTATCTATGAGTTTCGGTCCCTTTTTCTCACCAGGTAGTTATATTCTTATATTCTTATATTCGTCTCGGCCCCTACTTTGGCATAGTTTGTTTATATAAGTATCGGCCCCTATTTACGTTCTTCATATAAGTCTCGGTAAGTATATTGGCTGTGTACGTTCACATAAGTCTCGGACCCTACTTTGCTTTTTTTGTTCATAAAAGTCTCGGCCCCTATTTTGGCTAAGTTTATTCATATTTATCTCGGTTCTTTTTTGCTAGGTTTGTTTATATTGGTTTCGACCCCTATTATAGGTACATTAGCCACACAATCCCTTTTATGGCTTAGTTTTTGATATAATTCTCGGTCCAGAAGTTCAAATGCCAATATGTAAAGTCAAAATTTTGAGATTAAAAGTCAACGAGATTTTAGAGTTCAAATTGTGAGATTTTGAAGCCGAGGATTTTTTACAACAAATAGCACGATTTCGACATCTAAAGTCGAATTTAAAAAAAAAATTAATCCATTATGAATCTCATACGCTTCCGTAAAAGATAACATATGGAAGTTTGTAATTCAATTTTAGGTTTTTACTTAAAGCATTTTTATTCAATTTTTAAAAGTAGCATACATGCAAATATCTGACAAAAATTGTACGTAGAAAGTCCTAACCGTTGCATGTAAAACCAAAATTCAATTAGACGTTCATTTTAATTAATTTATTAATGCAGATATCAAAGAACAAGTCTCATTTTCATATAAAAAACGTCATTAATGTTCAAATGGTTAACGACCTGTACAAATCTTAAGTAAGTGTAAACGGCCATAATGATTATCACTTCTATCATTATAATGGGAACTTTCCATTAGCATTAACTTTTCAACAAATATTGGAAAACATTGAACAGAAGAAAAGGCCATTGGAGCATCAATTTATCTAATTTAAAGCAGAAACTTTAAACAATCGTACATAAACACAGAATAAACTAATTATATATATATATTATAAATAATCAAGTGTTTCCTTGGTTACGTAATCAATATTTAAAATTAAATGCGTGGAGCGTTGCGAAAATCTTGATTTCACTATGCAGATATAATTATTCTGTTGTTTTTGTGCTCTTTACGACGTTAATGTAATTAATCTTAAACTACAGCAGTTAAAACAGGTTTTAATAATTTTAAAGCTTAATTACCAAAAAACCAAAAAAACAGCTAACTAGGTCCATTGACTGCATCAATATATTAATGATATCTTTTATCAGGATTTTACTAACTTTCAAAGCCATCATTCTTAAATTTACCCATCCGAGCTTAAATTAACTTAATCTTATAACGCAGAACAGCCAAGTTTCAATTCTAGATCTGAATATTTATATTCAGAATGACTTTGTTGATACTGAAATTGGCAACAAAAAGCTTTTATTATGGTAAATTATTTATCGTTGGACGGCAATGTTCCTTGAGCATCATCTAATGCATGGTACTTTATTTACTAAGTTAATTCACTATGCTAGATCTTTTTAGGATAGTTTAGACTTCCGTTCTAAGAGATCAACATACCACGGGTATATTATTAATTCAAAGGCATCTTTATCACAAGTTTTCGAGAAAAAAAAACATCCAGAAAATAATCATTGTTTCTAAAAAAAAATATATATAAACATGGCACAGTTTGTTTCTAGATATATAATTTTATGCACCTGGTTTACAAATTGAGAATGACGAATTCTGACACATTTTCTAATTTTTTGAGAAGAATTATCCGCAAACTCGTTCGTCGTAAACATGATCCATTTATAGTGAGGCAGACATTATACATGGTCTTGGGTCTATATACAGCGGGGGCCGCGGGGGCCTAGTGGTTGAAGTCGCCGACTTGTAATCATAAGAGCCTTTCAACTCCTAGGTCGATTCCCGTCCGGGGCGTGCTAGTGTGAGAAAGTTGCCATTGACTTGCCGTAGGTCGGTGGTTTACTCCGGGTACCCCGGTTTCCTCCACCAGTAGAACTGGCACGTCCGTAAATGTCCTTAGCTGTTGATCGGACAATAAACCCTTAATACAAAAAACAAATTAGCAGGTTATTATGGAAAACTGTTGATGCATAAATTCAATCAACTTCGCATCTGTAGACCGCAACATTCTCACTTTACAAATTACTTTTGGTGTGTACAAGTCGCAGCGAATTCGATATTTAAGAGCTTGTTCTCACTACCATGACTTGGTCACTTGAGAAGTGGTGTTGACATCTTAACTTTTGAGGCAGGGTCATACATTACATAGTTTCCGGGCTGCATTCATTAAGTTTTCTGGCAGTCATTAGGATAAAATAGAGAGAGATGACAAGTGTTTTTCTGATATAATTCTAGATATAGTCCCGACGTCTCAGTATGAGTTTCTTAGCTTTTCTTATAAGCCAATATTTGATGTACTAGGCACTTCCTCATTTTATTCCAAGTTCATAACATTCTCCCGGTCATTTATCTGGTTTTATACTTGCCTGCATTCTAAAGTTGTGTGTATGACTGATTGACACCCCCCCTCTGTCTGTCTTTTATTATATCATATATTATTTTTATTATTAAATCATTTTTACGTAAGCTCTACGTACTAGTACTGGGCTGTCGGACACAGCTGTATTCACCTTAATGTTTTACAACGCTATTTTCATTTTCTGCTGATGCGGTCTTTGTCTCTTTATTGCTTTGTCTGGGATGCGGGACGCGGATCTCTCGTGCACAACGTATTAGTTCTTGCAGTAAATGTCATAATTTAAGATTATGACGTCCCAATCATAGTTTTCTTACCCTTCAGTGGTTCTATGTTACCATTCCTCCCATCAGACGTCTTTTTGCATTCTTTAATTCTATTTTATAATTATTTATTATTATCTCTGCTGTAGTTTGCTGTCATTGGTTCTTGCTCCTTGTCGTACAATCTTTACTGCTTTGCTATTGTGATACTTTTGCTGCTTCTATTTCTATCCTATCAAAGGTTTGTAATCAATTTATCTGTCGTCGTGATTTAAGAAACATTTTAGTGGTGAAATTTTTTTTTTGTGCTAAGGACTTATTGTCCGATCAACAGCTAAGGTCATTTACGGACGTGCCAGTTTTACTGGTGGAGGAAATCGGAGTTCCCGGAGTAAACCACCGACCTACGGCAAGTCACTGGCAACTTTGTTCACACTAGGACTGTTTCTTATGGAAAGGTTGTCAAGGTTAAAATTCGTGGTGTTTCCTATTTAAGTTAATAATTGTATTTGTGTTCCTATTTTATGTATGCGTCCGATCCTTTCCTTTTATTAGCAAATGCATGGACTTGCATATTTTGTATACCATCTTGTTTTGTTATATTTATTTATTCTAAAGTATCAATAATCTCTATACGTTTTAAATAAACACATTGCTTTTGAATATAAGTTAATATTTTCAGTCGGCTACCTATTATTTAATCAGAAAATCTTGCTTTCCCAGGACATATAAGTGTTTGAAAATTGATCAATACGATTTATATCGTCGACAACTTTAATTTTCTCTACTTTAACAGGTATTCAGTGTGGCCTAGTGCATTAATGCATTTTGTTTGGAATCAAGTGAATCCGCGCGTACTTGGAAGCATCTATACAAACACTCCTGGAGAATACAAGGGTACAAAATGGAAGATAAATGGTGAAGGTTTAGCCGGATGTATAGTAATGCTACCTTTAAATGTTTTAATTTACTGGGAACTACAACATACGTTTATAGATAAGATATTTTTGCACTTAAGCTATATTTGATTTTGTAGGTCACAGGATGTGACCTGAGTTAAATGATAACCTTATTCAATTCAAGTCGGTCAACAGAATTGATTGCTATATACTGAATGCGTGGTTCACAAGATCGTATTTAGTAGTTTTAAGTAAAACTCAAAGCTTTTTATTATTGTCTTACATTTTGTATAAGAACGGTGATTGTATATGCTTTAATTACAACTTATCTTTGTATTTATATAATTTATAAGAGTACATTGTAAGTGAACGTTGATGATACAAAATTTTAACAATTCAACATTCTAGTAAATAGTACATTTAAGTTTCTTTTTCACCGTTTCGTGCTTTCTATCGTATACAAAATAAAATGTGTATACAATTTTAATGTAAATTTCTTGTTATATTACTTTCGTTTAATTCCAAACATACGTGTAAGTATGTTTGTGTTTCATTCAGAGAGGATTTTAAAGAAATTTATATTCCATGAAACAATTTATATATAAACGCTGAATGTTAATTTTTTATCTATATTTCATAAATAAAATTAAACAGTTATTATCTATTTTTTGTTAGGTGTATTATGTTTGTTACATTTTAAATGTTAACTTAAGACTGATTGTTTCATGCAGGAAGTGGGAAGGTTAAGGCTTAATTTACATGTTTAATCACACCGCCTGGTTTCGGTTATGGGAAGACTTAATTAAATGTTTAGTCCATCTGGACCAAAGAAAGGTGGACATTTCTCATACAAATCCCGTCTGACCGTCGTTACCGACTTCTTCAGACCTACTTGACCAATTTGAACAAACTTAGTAGGAAGCGTCCCTAGGGTTAGTGGATTCATATTTGTTCAAAAGCTAGTCTTCGACCACTAGGGCCCACACGGGGCCAAAATGGTAGAGATTGACACAAATTAAAAACTCTTCTACAAAACGAGAATGCGTATAGTTAATTCTGAGGTATGTTATAACCTTAAGTTATTTCACAAATCTTAAACTAAAAAGGAAAAACTGGAGCCTAATGCTTGAATATGTAGTAATCTATGCGCATGGAGAAGAACGTTTATTCAATGCTTGACCCTAGGTTTAAAAATAGTTCACGCGTTTTAGGGTCAAATATCAACATTATTAAGGTAATAGGCCACAATCACTTTTTCTCAGAAGAATATTTTCAAATTTGGTGGTTTTATTGCTTTAAGGTTACGCACATTTTCTGTCACAAAAAACTAGAGGTTGTCAGCATTTTAAGGATTTCAAATGGAATTTTAATATGTATAAAAAAGTGAATTTTGAAGAAAAACAAATTAAGGACACATGTTTTGTTGTATGCTGACATAGATTAGTATTGAATTGATGTATTTACCATAAATAATGCTGAAAATGTTTAAAATTAATTTCTTCTGAAAAATTCAAAATTGACATTTCGTAATAAAACCATTTACTTGTTTGTTTAATTAGGGCTTAACGTCACGTCCAGAATCTTTCACCAATATTGTGACAAAAGACCAAAATGAGAACAACCAAAAGATAGGGCAGGAAGAGAATCGGCAACAGGAACGAGAAACGAAAGTAATAGAGATAGTTCAGAAAGAAGGATTAGCTCATCCAACGGCGCTTCCGCCTACTCTTCTATCGAACTTTACATGGGGAACTTTATCGTGCCAGGGTTTTTTTACACAGATTACATGTTTTTAAAAGTATAGTAATGAAATAGGTAGCTGGTTTCCTGAGTTATAGAAAAAAATGAACACGTGTGTCACAATGATTATGAATAAACTGGACAACTGTCTGTATTGCTTTAAAATATTTTTATGTAGAAAGACGCACTGTTACGTTAACATTATACATACAATATTCATGAGTTAAGATTAATGAATTTACAGAACATAAAATATGACACTGTCTCCATGCATTAGTTTTAAAACTAGTATCTACTTTCGGTTTAGACCCTCAAGTGACCTTATTACGAAATATGTAAGCTCCACACATTTCTTGCTTCTCTGCACTCACAAATCAAGTTTTGTAAAAAGCATCCGTAGGGAATGTGGAGTCAAATGATGGGGTCCGGGCTCCACCAGGGACCACATTTTGACAACAGTATTAGTTATTTGCATGTTTGTTTGTTTAATTGAGGCTTAACGTCACTTCCGAAATATTTCACCGATATAGTGGCAGAAAACCAAAGGAATGCCAACAATGGACGTTAAGGCCCAAGAGCCACTTTTTTAATTAAAGTGTGTGAAACTCTGTTATTTTATTGCAAGGTCCAATAACGTCTATCCAGCCACTATTTAGGCGTTGACTTACTAGAGGTCTTTTAGGCATGTACGTCCATTTTGTTTTAACCTGTTTTAAACCTTTTGGCATGTGAATAATCAGATTCTTAAAATTATTTCAAATTTACCCTGTGTTTCCCCTAGTGATGTGTGTCTGTAGACTAAACTAAATGATTTTAACACATCTAAATCCTCTTCCCCTAGGGTTGTTTACGACAAATTTGGTTGAAATTGGTCCAGTGGCGGTTTTTAAGAAGTCTGAAAAATGCTAGTGATGCACAAGTAAATTGACCCCAAAACCCGTTTTAACCTATACATATCCCAGCTGTCCGCCGTTTTCCTTGTATATGCCCACTCTTCCCTTCTAACTGTTACTTCATTGACTCACATGCAAAACACACACAAAAGTCCATGCAAAGGATGTGCCGACTTTGTCTTGGCTCTACACTTACACCTATTTGATGTGCGATCTACATTTAGTCTCATACTTAACATGATGAATTGTTATTGGTCATATGAAGTTAATTAAGAACAAATTTAAAACGTTCTGAACATAGACGCGATAAATTGTCGTAATCTACTAGTTGAACTATGGCTCGCACACTTTTGCAACGTCCGGTCAAATAAACGAGGTCAGTTCGAGTTGATGCCATATGCTCATCCTTTTTGCTTATTCCATATTTTTATCCATATCTTTCATTTTCTCGTCGCTGCTGAAGTTTTCTTATTTTTTTATTTCTTCCTGGGATTGTGCTCAGACCCCTACACTGTAAATGTGCTCTACTTATAGTAAGGCGATTATTGTGCATAACCCAGGGTCTTGTCCTTGGGGTTAAAAGCGGGGTCCGTACACACATGTAGTTGGTTGACGTCATTTTGTGCATGCCATTCTCACTTTGCAAGTTCATTCTGGTGTTGACATTTGGATGAAGATATTGTTTGATTGTCAATAACGTTCGTTTATTTTTCCCTATATCGTCTGTTTTTATACAGACTTTTATCTGTATATCATTGTAAACTGCACACTGACTGGCAGCGCTGAGGGGACTCGACGACGGGCTCTGTTCAAACGTCTTCAGTTGGATTCTGATGTGTTGTCCTCTCCAACTATTAATCGGATTATTAACTTGTGAGAAATTGACTAAACGTGTGTTCAATTCAGTTTCAATATTTTATTACAAAATAAATTTGTAAAAAAAACTTGGGCAGCAAGCAAGCCTCTTTGAGTCCTCTCCTAGATTTGTTTGTTTGTTTGTATAAAGGCTTATTGTCCGATCAACAGCTAAGGTAATTTACGGACGTGCCAGTTCTACTGGTGGAGGAAACGGAGTAAACCACCGACCTACGGCAAGTCACTGGCAACTTTCTCACACTAGCACGCCCCGGACGGGGATCGAACTAGGAGGCGAAAGGCTCTAATGATTACAAGTCGGCGACTTTAACCACTAGGCCACCGCGGCCCCGTATTGTATAGTACGTAAATACAGAATACATATACTTTAATTTGCACGTCTATTTGACCTAAACATAAGTGACATGTCTCCACTTTTTCCGATGGGAAGGGTAGCAATATACCGATTTGACACGGAATCTTCATGACAGGTGACATGTATGTAGGATGAACGGTCATTCCTGTTGCGGACAACTGCTTCCGCTTCTAAAAAAAAAAAAAAAAAAAAAAAAAACTACTTCCGCTTCGTGTATATTTCATAGAAGTACGATGCTTCCTGTTTAGTTGATAATTGAAATATTGTTGTTCCCATTACAGTGTGTTTCCATTACCTCTTTATTGTCACGTGTTCACGGACTTAAACATGCGTCCAAAGTAACGTTAAATCCCAATAAAACAAGCAAACAAAACGAGATTACGAGCATGCACACTGATATCGGACTACGGATGACGGATGAGGAATAACCATAAGTCCTATCTATGATAAGCATTGTAAATGTGTTGAATTCAATTTCAAGGTAACATATCAAATTTTCAACATGACAAAATTTCATTCAAGAAAACCACTTTCCGCACGCGAGATGTACCTTTCTGACATCAGAACGACTTTTCACATGTGAACTGTACCTTTCTGATATTACACCGTTTTTCCGCACGTGAGATGAACCTTTCTGACATCACACCGTCTTTCCGCATGTGAGATGTACTTTTCCGACATCACAACGACTTTCCGCACGTGAGATGTACCTTTCTGACATCATACCGTATTTCCGCACGTGAGATGTACCTTTCTGACATAACACCGATTTTCGGCATGTGAGATGTACCTTTCTGACATCATACCGTCTTTCCGCACGTGATATGTACCTTTCTGACATCACAACGACTTTCTGCACGTGAGATGTACCTTTCTGACATCACAACGACTTTCCGCATGTGAGATGTACTTTTCCGACATCACGACTTTTCACATGTGAACTGTATCTTTCTGACATTATACCGACTTTTCACATGTGATATGTACCTTTCTGACATCACACCGACTTTCCGCATGTGAGATGTACCTTTCTGACATCATAAAGATTTTACGCATGTGAGATGTACCTTTCGGACAACACGTGACAGTTTATAGTGTCAGCGGAAGTCGGTTTTAAGACTGAACGATTAGGAGACTCGCTTTACAGATTTGCTTTATTTATTAAATTTAATCAGACTCGAACATCAAATAACAATTCATAACAACACTGTGGAGATTGACAACACTTATGGGAAACACATGTAAAAGCGAAGCCAGGTTTGCTTCCAAAATAGGTCCAAAACAGGTTAATTAAAGCAAAGTCTACACTACATGCACATAAGAAGTCGATTAAAATAATCCACGTTCAGCCTATAAGATATAGTGAGTGAAAGGTAACCGTGGTACGAGGGTTATTTTCTGATACGCATTATGCCCAAAAGATAACACGTGTCTCTTTGGAGGCAATCTCCCAGATATATAATCAAGCACATTAACAGAGTTTACTATTGTCTCGTTGAAAGGAACTCACAGATTCTTATCAAAGTAGGTTTCATATATTCTTTTGCATGATATATAACATTTGTTAGGTATGATCAATTTGTTGTAACGTATGTATAAGAATACCTTGTACTTTTGATATTACTTTGATACAGTGAAGAGCCAAAAGGAGTGCATACCCCTCCCAGGATGAACGTAGGCGTTGGTTACTTGAGGGCACCAACATTGTTTATCCATACTCGGTATAAATAGTCTACGCCTATACAATAATTTGAATATTTTAAGTTACAAGGTGTGTTAAACACATTAGGTAAATGAACTGAGTTACGTAAAACCGCGTTAGTTGACACACTTTACAGACGGTGTCCTGATATGAGGTCATGACGTTTTAACTAATATAGAGAGCGCTGACCGTTGAAACTGAAAGCAGGTGTTTATTTGCACGTGGAATCGTATCTATGTATGGCATCATCTCCAGCGATATTCGAGAGATTTCCCCGTATCATTTTGGGAGAGTTTTTACGCATAAAACATGTAAGAATGAACAGAATGTAACATCATTTGAATCGAGTATAAACATTCAAGATTCGATCACACATTTATTACTAGCGTGACCATTACCTGCTTTGCATAACAAATGAGGATGACATAAACGCTACTTTTTTGTAAAATATATTTAGATAATTCTCAAGCGCTCAAATTTCTTCCACTTTTAAAGCGGTAATATTCTTCCAGTTTACTATTTTGTTGAAACTCGAGGAACATAGGTCATTAATAACTATTTTCTCGTGAGAAAGTGGGCTACTGCTTTGCCAACCGGCAAATGATAGAAATATCGGAGTAACATGTTATTTTGTCGATTTATCGCATTTTTTACTGGAAGTAAATATATGGCGGATAGTCATGCCCCTTATTCCGATGA